>JAEIGF010000591.1:2965000-3155000 GCA_018903485.1 Drosophila littoralis
TAAAAATGTATTGTTATCGATATGCACATAATGATAATGTTATCGGTTGCAATGCTAATGTGGCAATTTTTACAGTTGCATTAAAACACTTAGTAGAAAGAAAAAAATCAAGGCCGATGTCCACACACACACATATGTAGTTGTTCATTTCTCATACAGAAATTAATTTATCTATGAGTATTGAGCAAAAGAAAACGATTATATTATCCATAAATACTTTGATATGAATATAGATATTGATAACCAATAGAACATCCAAGAAATTCTCATGATTTTATCCATTCAAATGTCGAATGCATCATTTATAGAGTTATCGATTCAGCTATCGATATATAGTGATCAGTTCAACTATTGATATAGTAAGCAATATAATTTTTTAGCTATAAAAGTTATGAGCTAAGAGTTATATATCAGCATGGCTTTCAAAGATAATTGATCAGTATAGTTATCGATATGGATAACGATAGACATAGCTGGTAATAAATATCGAAAGGAACAGTTATTGTTGACCGCGAGTAAATGAATATATATATGCAACTACAAGCAAACTAGTCGATTATTTAAGAAAAACCTCAGACTATTACGTAAATCTTAGTCTGATTCCATCTTAGCTTATTTTGTTTGTCTAGGCGTCGCCCTCGCGTTGCTCTGCTCTTGTGGCTGGCAACAAAAAGAATCGAGTAAAACTAAAATAAAAATTGAAAGGCAAACAATAAAGCGACATGCAATAAACTCGCTACAGGCGGTTACCCGCTGGCTCCGCGGAGGCAATGGCGGGAGACCTTGGAAGCAGCCGCCGCCGCCGCCGATTGGGATTGCCTGCGCGCGCGATGATAACTCGGTGGCTGCGTCTTGGCAGCCTCCTCAAGTGGTTCACAGTGGAGCGCTACGGCATCGTTTTATGCATAAGCAAACATGTCAAGCGCAGCCACGCCCCCCGGCGACGTGCTGGGCTGGGCTGGGCTGAGCATAATGTTTATCCAGCTGGCAAAGCTGGCGAAAGATGTTTCGCGTGATTTGCGCAGACTTTAAGAGCGGGCAGCGGCACGGCCTGTGGCTAGATGGGGGATGGGGGATGGGGGGATGGGGATGGGGGATGAGGGGTCTGGGGGCCGCGTTGAGTTCATTTCGGGTTAATGCCGCACAGGATGAGCCGCAGGATGCGTGTGTCCTTACAGATTTCATGTGAGTTATGACCTGCTGCTCTGCCTGCCAGCTGTATGTTTGACTTTCGCCAAGGCACGCCACCCTGCCCCCTCCTGCCACGGTATTTTTGGTACCCTTTTAGTGTGCACCTTGCCACGCCCCTGTCCCAGTCTGAGCCAACCAAATTGACAGAAAATTCAATTTGCACATTTTACTGCATTCTATCAAAGCACCGTTTGCACGAGAAGCCAAGCCAAGGCAGACGGCGATTCGACGGCGTCGCGCAGCTTTAAGCTGACAGACAACATGACGTATGCGCAATGCCCACGTCCTAGTAGGATCTGTGGGAACAAGAAAGAAATATATGAAAAGAAAACTATTTCTTCTGGAAAAATGCGTTGGTTTCCATTGACATATTCCCTGACTTTACAAATATTCCGGGAATTGCCTAGCCAGGTGACAGTTTTTATCTATATGTGATGCTTAGGTATATTAAATCTATACACATACAACTTTGCCAACTCCTAACACCCAATATTGTAGAAGTTTTTAAATGCCTAGGCTTTCTTCTTATAGACTGTCATATGATTAATCAGGTGGCGGATAAAGATTTGTAGTGCGTATTTCGAATGCCTAGAAATGAGTATATTAAACGAGTACTAATGAGTACTTAGTATGATTAGTATGAGTATTTAGAATGCGCAGTATAAATATTTGTATGCATATTTGTACTTTTAAGAATGCGTATTAATTATTATAATTTAGTAGAACAAGCATAAAATACAAGTATGTAAGTTTATTAAATACGTATCTCGAAAGAGTTTTAATAATTAATGGGCATCTAGAATGAGTATTAATGAGTACTCAGAGTGTGTACAAATGAGTGTTAATGAATACAAGTATTAAATATGTGTATAAATAAGTATAAATGCGCCTCGGTGATATATTTTAACGCATTTCAAAGTATTCAGAAAGCTTCGGCTTTAGTCCTGTTACAAAATGTTATCAAAGAACAAGAAGCATGTACGAAAAAAAAAATTACAATTGAGCCAGACGCAATCTCAGTTTTCATTAAAAAAAATACAAAAATTGATATGCCAACGATTTCCATGCTCCTTTCCATCCTCTACCAATTGTTCCGCACTTTGATTATGCAGGCGAAAGTGGCACTTTTTTTATGGCTCTGTCAAAGTCTGTTTTATCGCTCTGTGCACAGTTCGCACAGTTCATAAAGGCTCAACTTATGCACATGTGCTGTCAAGTGCTGCACATACATGTGTCTGACTATTGTCATTTAATGGTTTTTCATGACTGTCTTCAAAAGAAAAACCAATGTGAAGCCACTCGAAAAGAGCTTACATTGTTGCCGTGCGCCTGCAACACTTTGACGATAAATGGCGAAATTGAGGAAATTAAAATCTGAGAACTCTTTCGACTAGCAGAAACCTTGTGCTCGGCTATAAAGCGCTGTCAATGAGTTACTATTGTCTGAATAAGCCAATCGCTAACCTTCTCTTAGGATATCTTTTGGTTAATTAAAATCGATAAATTTACCCGATTTTGTATCTATGGAAACATTGTAGCTGCCCTTTAAGAATCGATGTATATTAATCGATATGCATATATAAAAATATATGAATGTGTTTACGAAAAAATTCCCAGTTACTGTAGCGCGCTTTCTGGTCTAATTAGAAACGATATAAATGATCGATTATATTCTAAAGGTAATATCGGATACATTAATCGATAAGACGGCAGCTAAAAATATTGTTTATATTGACGATAACTATCGATAAGAGCTTAGCGATTACTGTTAATCACTTATCGATAAATTTGAAAACTAAACCAATTTTATGATCATAAATCCCAATTGATAATCATGCATAGAACATATCGATAACTATCGAAAAACAGTCAACAATTAGTTTTCAGTCAGCCAAAGTGGAAGCTCCGTTGTGAGCCTTCTCTTGGTCTGATTTCTTTAAAATCGATAAATATCGATTAAGTGAACAGCTTATGCATTATCTCAGGGCTTTAGCCTTCGTTTTCGACTTTTAAGAACTGCCTTTTATGTCTGTTTCCGCGGTTGTGAGCCTTCTCTTGGTCTGATTTCTTTAAAATCGATAAATATCGATTAAGTGAACATCTTATGCTTTATCTCAGGGCTTCAGCTTTCGTTTTTGACTTTTAAGAATTGCCTTTTATGTCTGTTTCCGCAGATTTTTATCGCATTCCGCGCAACAGAAGTAAAGTAAAGAAATATAAGTTGTAGTATGATATACACATTACGCATACGCCGCCTGGCGCCAGCCTGAGGGCAATTGCGGCCAAAGCGTGCAATAAACGGCATTTATTTTTAATTTACCAAATGCACAGGTATTTTCCGCACACACACCGAATGGGAGGGGAGGGGGGGGCAGATAAAAGTTGTCAGAAGTCAGTTTTGTTTATTTTAAAATTCAGCGCGAATCATTTTGTTGGAAAATGTTGCACATAATTCTTGTTTAAGTATCTTGTAAATTGCTTAATAACGCCAAAGGGACGCTCGCACACACACACACACACACACACACACGCGCGCACGCACGCCCGCAACCCCTTTTAGACAATCCCCCACTACGCCCCGCAATTACCCCTTTCTCTACAGCTTGTGTCTGGCAGGTTGGCAACTTTGTATTCAAGTGCGAAACGCGCTTGAAAAATTTAAGACAAAAACTTTGTGAATTACCAAAAAGCGAGCAACTGGGCAAATTAATGCGTGCGAGTGTGTGTGTGCGAGTGTGTGTGTGCGAGTGTGTGTGTGTGTGCAGGGTGTAGGTCGGTTAAGTTGGCACTTGTTTAATTTAATAACAAAATGAATGTACACGACAACGTAAATTTATGATTGCAAAATGGCGCTCGCAATGCACACACACATTAACACGTACGCCAGACGGCAAACTACCCCACTTCGTGCCTCACCCCCGCCACCCGCCACCCGCCACACCCCTTCCCAGCCCATCCCAGCCCTTTCCACACCCCTTCCTACACCCTGCCACTTAACACACTCACTACAAGCAAGCCACGCCAAAGATTGTGTGCATATTTGAGGCATAATTCTTTCTTTTTGCTGAGGAATTTATTCGAGAAGAAAAGTCAAGGTCCCTTTTGGCGGGAGGGCGTGGTTGGTTCTATCTATTTTTTTTTGGTTTCAAGGATTGCACAGGCTCTTGAAACAATTTGTAATTCCCAGCATTAATTTCTCCCAGCTTTCTTAGCCAAATGTCCTGCAAAGTTGCGTTGGGTTTGTCCATAAGATTTTTTCGTATATTTTCACAATTTGCACATATTTGTTAAATGCAGGAAAATATAAGGATTTGAGCCAGCTTTCATCAAGTTAGTCACAGCGAGCGCTTAGAATATGAATATTGTTTATTTATTTGGCGACTTTTTCATATTGAAAATATTTGTTTGGCTGACTTGAGGTCCGAGATTCTATTAAAAACAAAAAGCAACGCGATTTTATTTAAATTTGTATTTTCCGATATATATCGAAATCTATCGATCTATATCGTCTGTCCGCCTGTCTGTCCGTCTATCTGTCCTCTGTCCTTCTCTAGAGCACTTTTACTTGTTTATTTTATAATCGATTATTCGCCGGAAACTGTGCTGTCGATTGTTGTCGTAGAAATGAAACTATCAGCAGAAAATAAGCTCTTCCCTTCAAGCTTCTGCACCTTTCCCCGCTTGACCAAGTTAAACACCAGGCTCCAATTTCTATAAATTTCTGATTATGCTAAGAAAACCTTTAAAAGACAGTTAAATAAGATGAGGAAAGCAGATAGATAGAAAGGAAAGCAGAGAATGATTTTAGAGAATTAATCGATATGTTATCGATGCGACAGCTTTAGCGAAATCCCAGTCGCACGGCATGCACTTTTCATGCGTGCTTACAGGGTATTATTCGGAATTGGCAAACACAGTCGTTGAGCGTCGGAATACGAAACTGAATTCGAACTCAAAGCCGACTCAAAGCCCAGTCGAAGCGTCTGCCTGCTGTCATTATCATTAAAGGCGTCACGCACTTCTTGGGGCGGCGGCGGCAGCAGGTGTCAACTGCGGGCCAGGTGATGGGCGAGGAGGGTAGGGGTGGCCTGGTAGGGGGTATCACGTTGGGTGGCTGCATCATTTTGCTGGCTTGCCGCACCAAATTATGCAAAGTGTTTGACAAATTAGCAAAGGAAACTTGTTAAAAGCGGAAAAGCGCATGCATAGCAACGAGTTTCGAGTCGCGCGTTGGCGAGTCTCAAGTCTCGCATAAAGTGCAAATTTTCTGAAAATTGCGAAAATTGTGAAAATTGTGGAAATTGTGGGAATTGTGAAATTGAATTGTTTTCGTAATTAGCATTTTGAGTAGGCCGCGAGAGAAGTCCGCAAAAAACTGGCATGGGGCAGGGCAGTTGTATGAAGTGCCTGGCGTGCCACATGCCACAAGCCACAAGCCACATGCAACAAGCTCTCCTTGAGCTTTCTGTTTTCCTAAGATACGTTTGCAATTCTTCGCAATCAAAAGGTTTTGTCTTATCCAATATATAAAATAGATATAATAATTATATAGAAATATATCCTAGAAATAATTCAAGGTCTATTAAACAACGAAATGTGCCAAAAGAAGAGGTTCGAATATATTCAAAAAGTAAACTGTTTTCGAGAGTTACCGCCTAACAGATACGCATTTTGACTTCCTTCTATTCAAACTTAGACAAAAACTCACATGTTTGGGGAATCCATACTCTAATAACTTCGGTACTTGTTGTCCGATCTTTTTAAAATTTCGAGCGCTTATATTTGGCATATAAAAGTGTGTATATACCAAAGCCAAAGACTTTAACTCTTAAAAAACCTTTGTTTTATAGTTTTGATGGGAACTCAAGAAGATCTTCAAAATAATGTGTGTGTGTGTGTGTGTGTGTGTGTGTGTGTGTGTGTGTGTGTGTGTGTGTGTGGGTGTGGGTATGGGTGTGGGTGTGTTTGTTTCCCTGCCAAATGGACAAAACGCTTAGCATGAGCCCATGAAACGTTTATAGTCAGAATCCAGAATCCACCTCAATAGCACACACACACACACACACACACTCACACACACACACCCAGTCACACACACACACACACATGTTCGCAGTTCAGCTTTGGCTCAGGTCCCCAAGCGCTTATTTGAAAAACGTTTTATTTTTATTGCAAGACTCCCAAGCGACGAGTGCTCAGTGTCAGTGAATGTCATTTCAGCTTTGCGACTTAGCTACAGCTACAGCTACAGTTCCGTAGACCGACACCCCCCCCCCCCCGCCGACCACGCCCCCGCAACCGACTGAGACAGAGATCCTAACCCCTGAACCTGAAGCCGCATGTAAACCCCGTAAACCCTTACCCGAAAGAGCCCGTTGCCAGGCAAACGTAAAACGCACGCCCCGCCAAACAACGTCTTAAACAAGTTAACAAAGAAAACATTTTGTTGTCATACGACATTTTAATACCCTCAGGCAGCTCGAGTTTAAGACTTTTAAATGCAAATAACTAAAGAAAACTATGGGATAAAGCTAACGGAACTCGAGTTTAATCCTTCTAAATGAAAATAACTAAAGATTCTAAAGAAAGAAGTTTGCTTATTTTATCTATTTAATCGGAAGTCAGGAAAAGTATAATACGTAAGTCAGACAACAATGTGTTTATTCACGAAGAAATTGAAATTATTTCTTCTTTAGCTAAGAGATATTTAAAAGTACAAATGTAAAGAATAAAGTTATAGATCAAGTATATTTGGAAAAAATAATACCCATACAACTTCGCAATTTTCTCTTAAAATATTGTAAATTTTGCGTTGTATTAAATATAAAAATTGAATATAATAATATAATAGTATAATATAAAGATAAATAATAATTGTAATTACTTTTATAGCGAAGCAGCGCAGCAGCCAGTAAAACGTTTACGAATATAATGCAAAGCGGAGTGCAAAAAAATAGACTAAGAATAATACGAAGATATTCAACGAACTGCGAAAAGAGATAAGCAGATAAGGTTAATAAACCGGATAGATAGATAAAGGTAAGTACAATTTAAATCGTTATATATGGATATACAGATATCTTAGAAGTTAATGCCAGACACAATATATCCAAGTGTAGAGTATTTCTTATTAAATGCATATTGATAACGAAAATGAATCCTTTGACACAATATATACAAGTGTTTCCTACTTTGAGCCATGCAGCAAACTTTTCCTAGCTTTACGAACTGCAGGGTATATTAGATCAAAAGCAAGGTATCCGTACATATGATGCCTCCGTTCAGCTCAACTCTCTCTTATTTCGCCCCGTATCCGCAGTTGTGCGTTCGTCTGTTTGCTTTTTTGAATGCCACCGGCAGACATTGGGGCCAGGAGGGGCTTGTAAGTCAGAGAGTAGACGCAGACAGTCGGTTTCTTTGGGCCGTGACAAATCAAAAGTGGCCCAAAAGGAAGAGGAACAAATTCTGGGGCGTGCCGCGGAGCTGGATTAAAGGGGGCGACACGAATTGAATGCCTGTCGCCGAAAATATTCAAAATGAAAATGAAAATGTTGAAGGTTAATGCGATGCGATTCGCAAAGTTTGGAGTCGGGGTCGGAGTCAGAACTGGAGTCGCAACTGGAGTCAAAGGTCATGACATGACACGACAAGTGACACACGAGACATCTCTCTCTCTCTCTCTCTCTCTGTCTCTTTTCCTGTCTCTTTCTCTGCCTGCTGTCCAACTGGATCAGGGGCCAAGTGCTCGATGGGTTTAAAGCCGACTTTCCTCCGAATGGGAATTTTCTCTCTTTGGCTTTATTTGAACTTGAACTTGGGGCCAATTGCAGTTCAATTTGGCTCGAGCCGAGCCCCCGTTGAGCTGAGTGCCCCAAAGCACTCAGCCGCCTGTTAAATCCACTTAATTCCATTTACTTAAGCTAATTTCACGCCATATTCAATTTACCACATCATGACCATTCATTATTTATTCACAACATGTAAAATCAATGGCCAACGGCCGCCCAACACGACGACACAGCATAAAAAAACAAGGAGAAAAGAATAAAATAAAGAGAGAAAGCACACCAAAAAAATGAATTGTTGTATGTCCATGTGGGCTGTATGCTAAAGTGGGATTGAAATACCGCAGACTGAGACTGACTGGCTGGCAGTTACCCTGTACCTCAGAGAAAATACCCAATCTTCGAATATATAATACAAAATACACATGGAAATATTATGGAATATTGAAAAAATGTGTTAATATTTAGATAAAGTATACATTATTTATTATTCATTATTCAATACTAATTATTCGTTATCAATTATCCATTATTCAATATCCATTGTTCGTCATTCATTATTCATTGTTCATCATTCATTATTCGTTATCCATTATTCAGTATTCATCAGTCATTATCCATTGTTCAGCATTCATTATTCATTGTTCATCATTCATTATTCATTGTTCATCATTCATTATTCATTAACCATCATTCATTATTCATTAGTCATTGTTCATCATTCATTATTCATGGTTCATCATTCATTATTAATTATTCGTTATTCATTATTCACCATTCAGTTTTCATTATTTATTAAATAGAGAATTTATCATTATTCATTTTTAGATAGAGCATTTCTATCTATATTATATTATAAAATTGATATGGCTTCCATAGATTCATTTTGAGGTAGATTCAAATCGAAGCAAAATATCGAAATCTTCAGATTGATTTACGCTCAATTTTAAAATCGATGGTATCTAAATACTTGTGAACATCTAAGCAAAATTAAAGCCCAAGTCTGTTAACTGGAAAAAAGCTGGAACTTTTAAATACGTAGACACCCTGCTTATTCTTTTGTGTCGTGAGTACAGGGTATAAATGGGAAGCCGACGAGAAGAAATGCAGCTCTATGCGTGGAATGGACGAGCAATGCCTGAATTGTTTGCCAGTTCGACCCTCGCCCATCAAAAGGCGATGACGTACGCTTAATTTGGAGCGCTGGAATAATTTATGTACAGCATGTTTTGGGTGTGAGTGTGCGAGTGTGTGCGTGCGAGTGTGTGTGTGTGCGAGCGTGTGTGGAATAAAGCAGCAGACGGTCAAGAGGGCAGGCGGAAAGCAAAGCGGAAATTGACAAAAAAAAGTGGAAATGCGAACAGGCATTTCTACACATACACACACACACACACACACACAAATGGGAAAATCCACGCATTGAGCAAGCCAGGGGCGTAGATGAAGAGCGTGAACAGAAGCGGCGTGGAGGGGGATCACAGCCGCCCATTGAGCACGTGGAACGTGCTGAAAAACCGCGTTGCGGCAAATAAGTGCGAGCAAAATTTTCGGCGCACTCCATAAATGTTGCGCGGAGCGTCTGGGGGCAAACGCTGCAAGCCGACGAGACGCACCTGTTAACGGTCTATGGGCAGGGTATGTGAATATTCGGTATATCTCTGTAATGTGTCTGCGCTGAAATGCCACAAATGTGGGGTTGGTATTGGCGAGGGTTTGGGGCGCGGTTTGGGCGATGTTGGGGGTGTCTCGGTGGGTGGGGTGGATGGAAGTGTCAGTGGGTGGTGGGGAGGTGGGGTGGTGGGGAGGGGGGGGTGTGTGGGGAGGGGGGTGTGGGTGTGGTTCATTTAAAACAGCTGATTTGCATTTGCAGCGCTTCAACTTTTCGCAATTGCAAGTGAAAAACTCGTGTGAAAAAATCAAATATTATTCTTATTAATTGCTAGCTAATATAAACTTTACGAATATGTATAGAAAGCTCCACTTCGAATTGCCAGCCTCTTGAAATTTTCAGTTTAATGTTCATACAAGGCTGCTCGACCTAAAGATACCCTCTAACCAGCAACAAGTTGCCATAACAGGACATTCGTACGTATTCAGGCAGCAGTTGAGCCTCTTTAAGGTCTAAGAGTTACACATAAGAAAAAATGCATTCTTCTATAACTCTTATGTTTCTTTTTTGATTAATATGCACATTTTTGATCTCGTATATTGCATATCGCATATGAAGGAAGTGGGTGAAAGTCAACAAAGAGAGAGAGAGAGAGTCGCTTGGCTTTTATATGTTAGAGAAGAGCCTTAATGTAGTTAAATCTTAAATATATCAAAGCTATAGATCGATATTTATCAATCAACAGAGAGAAAGCTCTTGAATATATCAAAGAAATGTATAAGTAATAAAACTTAAAATCGATATTTATTGATCAAGGGAGAGTGAGAAGCAGAGAGATCCATATAGACAGACATATCGTTAGCTCTTAAGTATATCGAAGATCAAGTGAAAGAAAGGTAGAGACAGATGCAAAATATAGACTGCTAGTTCTTAAGTATATCAAAGAAATGAATAAGCATCCCAGCTAAAAATCGATATTTATCGATTAAGATAAAGAGCGGAAGAGACAGAGAGATCCATTTTGTCTCAATTAGAGTATATAAATATCGCAACAGCATTAAAGGATTGAACGAAGAAAATTTAAGTTCCCAGCTTTTGATGGGGTCCGTAGCTAACATATGTACGTAACTGCCGAACTATCGGCATATGGGATAGCCTATTAGAAATGAGTGTGTGTGCGTGTGTGTGTGTGTTTGTGTGTAAGTGTGTGTGTGTGTGCGCACGAGCTTATCTAAACAAGCCACGCCCCATTTCAGATAGGCAGCTGGTCGCCTACGAGAAACCGGCCAAGCAGTAGCCGGAAGTCAATACAAAGCCTAAAAAGCGGGCAGCGGGGCGGCGGAACGAAACGGAATGGAACTGGCGGGAAGCGGAACGGAACTGCGGCCCAAAGCCGTGGACATGACGTGAACGTTAGCTCTGACATTGGCTTTGGCGTTGGCGTTACATTTGCGGCCATAACGGAGCACACCTACACCAATATCTGTGTATCTATGTATCTATGTGTACACACACACATGCACATGCACAGCATATAACGGTAATGGTTATGGCAATGGAAATGGCAATGGTAACGGTAACAGCGCCAAATGTTTGCATGGCCGTCGCTGTGGGAGCTGTGCCAATATTTGCGTAACGTGTTTGACAAAGAAATGAAAACTGAAAGCGCCAGCTTGGAAAATCAAATGAAAGCCCTGCCGCTGACCAAGCAGGAAAATGTCCTGCACCTGTCACGGAAGGGCGGAGCGTTACGGGGTTACGGGGTTACGGGGGGTTAGGGGATTTTAGGCGTCAGCTAGGCGGTAACAGAAATCAAATACAAATAATAGCAGCGCACAAATAAATATCGAAAATAAACAAATATAAAAACATGTATTAGCAGCAAAAATACTTTACCCTCGTCGAGGGTAAATAGGTAGTTAATGGCTTATTAAAAACAAGTAAAAGGTGCTCTGGTCGGAAGTACCAGACTAGAGGATATCCTCAACCTTCGATTGACGCTGATCAAGAATATGAATATATATATACCTTATGGCGTTGGAGATGCTTTCTTCTGCACATTTGCGCAACAACCACAAATACCCTCGTTTTAAACATTTTCAATGTCTTTTTCAAATGTTCAATTTCTATTCATATTTTTATACCTTGAACCCATTAAAAATGGCTAAAAAGGGTATAATGTATGTGTGCAAATGTATGTAACAGGCAGAAGGAAGCATCTACGACCCCATAAAGTATATATATTCTTGATCAGCATGAACAGTCGAGTCGATCTAGCCATGTCCGTCTGTCCGTCCGTCCGTGAAATTTTAGATGTAGGTCCTCCTAGTGCCTGCGCAGATCGAGTTTGTTCCCGATAATCGATAACTTGCCCCGTTTCCTAGTAATCGATAAAAATCTATATCGAAATCCTGTTTTTTTGAGCAATTTTGGTAAATAATAAGAGCTAGAGTCACCGACACTTGACATGTAGCTTCTAGAATAGTATATATATCTTCATTTGGTGTTGTAAGAAGAGGGTTCAGGGTATCCCCTAGTCGGAAGCTCCCGACTAGAACCTCTTACTTGTTTAAATGTATGCATATCTGCACCTTCACTTCCTATCTCTTTCGGTATGGCTGTGCGTTGATCACCAATCAGTCAGTCAGTCAGTCAGTCAGTGAGTCAGTCGGCCATAAAGTATATAAACTCTCGATCAGCATCAATTGCCGAAACCCCAAACTTGGTATTTAGGTTTTCTCTGTTTTATGCAGACATTTAGAATACTTCACATCTCATTTTGCTTCCTCCATTTCTGCCGTAATTGGAGAAAGACTAAATTAAAAGGCAGCGCCTTGCGGTTTGGTGTATAAAGTACTTACAATCCATATCTAAGCCCTCAAAATGTTATTACGATCGGACTATAAGCACCGAAGTTAATAAAGAGTGCATTTACCCTAGTCAAGGACAAAGGGTAAGAAGAGGGAGCACAGCAGATGCAGAAAGTGAACGTCTGTTCGCTTAGAGGGAAGCTAGAATTTCTCAGGGTATCTCTTCGTCGAGCACTCCCGATAGAGCACTTTTATCTGTTTTAGTATGCATTTAATTCATAAATATTTCTATACATAAATATGTGCATATATATACAATATATATTTTATTTTTGATAATTCTTGCAATATTATTTTTCGCATTTTTACAAGTCAAATTTTGATTGTAGCCAACTTTTATTTGCGCTCCGATGTATGGTCAATAAATCGCATGCCAAAATGCTTTGAATTCCAATTGGATTTTTTTTGTTTGTTTATATACAAATATGTGAATATATTTTCACGTAATATCATAATTTAATTGAAAAGTCAAACCAAAAACAAGCTGCACGCATATTAAATAGCTTAAAGTGTCGGCCCTCAGGACAAATAGCACAGAAATTCATAATACACAAATTTAATATGCATAATCATTAAATATGATATATAATGTTCGATAATCAATTTCGGGCAATTTCGATTGCAAAGCCAAACATATTCTCGAGAGAATTGAGCGCAAAAAAGTTGCCCGAATATGCAAAATAATTTTTACAAACATGTTTAGATTTTATATGCGATGATCTTAGAGCAAGATACTAATATATATATATATACATATTTATTTGAGAATAATGTTAAATAACCCTAATTTGCCAACTGAAGAGGAGATTTATATATGTACACATAATACATGTGTATATAAATTAAAGGTAATTAAGTCCGATTTGAATGTAATTTCCCTTAAACAAATAAAACAAGTAAGAGGTTCTAGTCGGGAGCTCCCGACTAGGGAATACCCTGAACCCTCTTTGAGGTGGTAGCGGGGTGGTGGCGATAGGTATAAAATGAAAGATACTTGGCATATATATAATATTCTAGAAGCAACATATCATGTTTGGTGACTCTAGCTTTAATTATTTACCCAATTTGCTCAAAAAACAGGATATCGATATCGATTTTTATCGATTACTTGGAAACGGAGTAAGTTATCATCTAAAATTTCAAGTCTCTAGCTCTTATAGGTTCTGAGATCCTTGCGTTCATACATACGGACGGACGGACGGACGGACGGACAGACAGACGGACATGGCTAGATCGACTTGGCTATTGATGCTGATCAAGAATATATATACTTTATGGGGTCGGAGATGCTTCCTTCTGCCTGTTACATACATTTGCATTTTGCACCAAAACATTATACCCCTTTTACCCATTTTTAATGGGTTCAGGGTATAATTAGACGAAAAATGTTATCGTTGTCAGGTTTTTAAAAGTATCTGCCTCATGATGAACCCATTTAATTCAGCTTCAAGAAAATGAAAGCCTTTGTAAAATTTGATCAGTACAACAAAAAATAGTTAGAAAGTACAAATATCTTTGGCACGCCGAAGATGCGATACCCTTGCAGACAGCTGCCTCACGGTCTTGCAGTTATGTGAGGTAAGTGAAGCTCGTGAAAGTATCTTGGAAAGCAGATCATTTTGCCATACCCATATTTCATCCCATAGAGCCAGATAATGTAGAGTAGTATGATCTTGATCGGACTCGGCTTATATATAGGCAAAAAGTATGCCCTGTAAATGAGGAGTTTGGTTAAGATAAGTATCTTGCTTAGGCAAAAATGTTTTCAACACAAGAATCAACCTTACGACCGATCGTTCCAATAGCATATGTATATATCCTTTATCGATTCGGAGATGTCTCCTATGCATTCTAGATAAGGGTTAGGTTTTTCTTTGACTTATAGGCTAGGAGATATATTCCTCTTCCGTGGACAGGACATGCTGTGTAAAGAGAGGGTATAGCAAAGCGTCGTCACATGTGGTAGCTGTTACCCTCCCCTTCCCCACCCCCACCCCCACCCCCCTCCCCCCTGCCACCACACAAGCGTCGCCATTTTTCAATTATGATGTGGCACAGCAGTCGGGGGAAAAGAGGAGGGGCTGAACAAGTTGCATAGAATAAGACAGTGAGAGGTAGCGATAACAAAGCAACAACAAACAGATTTCAATTTGATTGATAAATTCAGCGCATGTGTGTGTGCGTGTGCGTGTGTGTGAGTGTGTGTGTCTGGGTGTGTGTGTAAATGCTGTTGCAATCGAGGAAAGGGACAGCACGAATTACAGGACACACTACAAAGACCATAAAAAACAACATCAAAATAAATATGCGGCGAAAGTGCCCGACTACAAAGTACCCTGCAAATTTGCATTACAAATTACACACATGAATGCATCGCACAGCGGCAACTCGTGGATCTGCTTGCCTTTTCATTTATTATTGAATTTCTATGAGATGCTCAGGAGTAGGATAAGATAGGCCAAAAAGACTTACAGCTTTGATAAAGTAGCTCGATATCGATCAGATATGCCTTAAATATACCGTGAAACTAAGAAATGTCCGCTTCAGTCAAGTTACCTTGGAAAGCAAACAAGTTGTTCATACAAACAACTTAATTTTCGACCGAGCTTTCCTCTGGCAGCAATATGATATAGGGCTTCGATATTGATAAGACCTTGCATATAACGAATAAATCTCACGTTTGCTCAACATATCTAGAAGACAACGAAGTTTTCCATACAAGAACCTAACTTTAGATAATATGATATGAGAATCCGATGGGATCCATAACTAAGTATATCTAATGAAAGGCCTGCTATCAAAAGACGAGCCTATATTAGGGGCTCGGAGGCGTTGCATATGTATATCTTGACAGAATTATAATACCCTGTGCCAGGGCTTTAAAATGGAAGCAGCAACAACAAATTTTCTTTTGAAATTGTGACATAGCGATTGTGGGCGGGGGGGGCGTGGCACAGCAGTGTTATCCGATACGCCTGGCAATGCCTTATATTCCAGAGACTCTCTGCCGCACACACACACACACACACGCACACCATGACAATCACAATAAGTGGCTGTTACATTTCACACCAAACATTGATGGAGCGGCCAATGGGCCAAAAGGACCAAAACGGACCAAAGCAGCAGCAGGAGGAGCAGGAGCAGGAGGCAAAGGAGAAGGAGGAGGAACAGCAGCCGAGCAAGCCACAGAAATAGACGAGCAGTTGTGGCCAAAACTTGGGTAGTTGCGGGGCGTGACATAAGGGGCGGTGGGGGATGGGGGGCGTAACTGTGTCAGCTGCTTGAGCTGTAGCATAAAAGGAAAATCACAGAATTTCACAAAAGATGTTTATCATTTTCACTTGGGCAAAAGTTTTCCAGCTAAAATGGCAAATATTTTCTGCATACAGATTTCACAACTAGATAGAGTAGTAAAAAAAAGAAGGCAAATGAAAAGAAAAACGAAAGAAAGAAGAAGAGGCGGAAAAGCAGAACCAAAAAAAAACGAAATAAGCAACCGGGCAGCCGGGCAGCCGGGCAACCGGGCACTGCGAAAAGTTCGAGGCAAATGCACCCAAAGGACATCAAACGCCAATGGCCCAC
This sequence comes from Drosophila littoralis, assembly GCA_018903485.1. Taxonomy (NCBI): domain Eukaryota; kingdom Metazoa; phylum Arthropoda; class Insecta; order Diptera; family Drosophilidae; genus Drosophila; species Drosophila littoralis. Next base: position 2,981,041 of record JAEIGF010000591.1, read on the forward strand.
AACTGAGTAGCGGATGTTGTAAACTCGCCGAGGATGCGAAAAGGATAGCCAAATAATACAACAACAACACAATAATAATAATAATAATAATAATAATAATAATAATAATAGAGCTGCGCAGACAGTCGAAGTCTGAAATACCCTTTGGCAAAACGTTATTTGCGACGTCTTGAAAGCCAGGTCTAATACATATTATATTGGATAGACCCACGCAGACAGCGGAAGCAACTGAAATACCCTTTTCTCTTGATGTTTAAGCCAAGCTTAAACCAAACCGAATTGAGTCCAAAGGCTTAAGCCCAGCCGCCTTTCTTTCTGTTACCTGAAACGAACCTCGAATCGGTTTGGTTTGTTTGAAAAAAGATTTGATGATGATATTTTAAAATATCCAAAAATCCAAAAACAAGTAAGAAGTTCTAGTCGGGAGCTCCCGACTAGGGGATACCCTCAACCCTCTTCTTCCAACACCGAATGCAAATATAGATACTATTCTAGAAGCTACATGTCAAGTGTTGGTGACTCTAGCTCTTATTATTTACCAAAATTGCTCAAAAACAGGATTTCGATATCGATTTTAATCGATTACTAGGAAACGGGGCAAGTTATCGAATATCGGAAACAAACTCGATCTGCGCGGGCACTAGGAGGACCTACAGGCTCTAGGCTCTAGCTCTTATAGGTTCTGAGATCCTTGAGTTCATACATACGGACAGACGGATGGACGGACGGACAGACAGACAGACGGACGGACAGACGGACAGACGGACGGACGGACGAACGGACAGACGGACATGGCTAGATCGACTCGGCTGTTCATTCTGATCAAGAATATATGGACTTTATGGGGTCGGAGATGCTTCCTTCCGCTTGTTACATACATTTGCACAAATACATTATACCCTTTTTAGCCATTTTAATGGGTTCAAGGTATGTCCCACACATAAGATCCGCTTCAAGCCTTACAAAGTGCAAATACCCTCGGTAAGGGCATGTGAAAAGCTCTCGCTGTTATTGCTGCTGTTTGGCCATGTTTGAGAAATCAGGAAAAATATAACAACCCCGCAGCAACAGCAGCAACAGCAGCAGCAGCAGCAGCAGCAAGCGAAGCTAACGAAAAATGGCAGTTAAAATTGTACTGGGAATAAATCTATCATATAATGCAATATTACAGCGTATTATTGGCATCGATAAACCATCCGAAGGCCGCCCACACAACACATTGAACCACCCCGAAAAGATATTGTGCAGCGTTTCAGTTAAATGAAGTCGATTATTTGCTAGCCATTGGGAGTTGCCTTCAAAAAAAAAAATAAATGTGTATTATATACAATAATAATATATATGTATATGATTGACCGAGTGTCTAATGCAAAGTCCCATGAAACAGACCTTGGGTGCGCGTTGCGTAGATTAAAGGCAAGACAAATTGAAGCTCTTTCAGAGTCCAAGCATATTTGACTGTCAGATGCTCTGCAGCATGTCTTTTAAAATTACGTGCGAAATGCTTTCGTGAGACCACATACAAAATTTGCGCACTTTTACTCAAATACATCCCGAGTTACCCGGGGTTTGTATGGGAAGCACGCTTCTAGCTGCAGCTCAAGCACATGCCAGACTCAGACTGTTGCGTATTACAGGATATTATGGGATATTATAGACAACGGGCGGCTTTGCATGTGCCTACAGTTGTTGCGAATTACAAAAGCAATTTCGGGCAATGCCGGGAAATTTTGCTAGTCAATTCCGTATATAGAATACTTTTAGTTCCGACTAACGAATCAAAAGAGAAAAGACCAGCATGAGAATCTGTTTTAAATCCTACAAAATATAGGATTATACATGGCATACATAGCATATAGTATATATAATATATGTTATATATATAGTAAATGCCTTTACTTAACTTCAAACTTAGCAGTATATATAGTACTTATATATACATACATGTATATAGTATTTGCATTTGCTAGGGACTGGTCAGATTGCAAGATAAAGTTATGTATACATATATATATGGAAGTAGAATTTATCCAGAGGAAGGCTTAGTCAAGTAATCGAAATCGTTTGAGTTCTCAAAAACTTTTGAATGCTTGACATTTACTTCGACTGGGCGCTTAATTGAGCATAAATCTTTTGCGTTTTGGGCAGAACTTTTAACTGAAAAATGAAGCTCATTACAATCTATTGTCTAATAGGATAATAGATAAATACAGGTCTGCTGGCGGCAGTTATTTTGAGACTCCCAACAAATTAAGGTTTCTCTCAAAAGGGTAAAAGAAAACACGAAGAAACACATCGGTACGGCAACAATCTATATATATATATATATATAAAATAATCTAAAAGTCTAAATATCTGTTTCGGTGTACTATAATTCTAATGGGGAGAGGGGATGCCATGACAGGGACATGTGCCAAGACATTCGCCAGGACATTCAGGGTTAATGTGACAAGGCCTTGGTGGACAGTTGCGGGCATGGCCAGGAGCACATAACCACATTGGTCCTAGCTATTATTTAAACGAGGCTCACACACACAAACACACACGCACACACATACTCACACACCAAGACACACCCACACAGACGTACAGGACGTACAGGACGTTGGCGCATATCCTGCAGCACAATTGAATTAGGTTAGTCATGCTTTAATGCACATCAACATACGTGCAGCCAGGCAGGACAACTGTGTGCGTGTGTGTGCGTGTGTGTGTGTGTGTGTGTGTGTGTTCATTCTCATAAATCTCATTGTCAGTGTTTAACTTTCTTGTTGGTTTAACTTAACTTCGAGCAACAACAGCAAAAGCAAAAGCAAAAGTCATTTGTCATTTCAGTTGGCAACACACAACTCACACACCCCTTCCCCACCCCTTCGCACACACACACACACACACACACACACACACACAGACACGCGGACGCGGACACACGTGCATAGATAAACTCTCGGTGCATTTGCATTTTGTTGCCCCAAAGTAATATCCTTGCCAGGAATAAAACTTATAGCTACATCATGCGTTCTGCAACACGTTGCGGGTAAGCTGCAGTTGATGCCACAGTAGGCACTCGATAAAGACAACTCAATTTGCATTTAAAGCTATTCACGAATTCTTTATTATGTTTGATGTTATTTGAGGTATTTATTATAAAGTGCAGCCTAAGAAAAATGATTCATTGCTTCATTTTAATCTACAGCAGATGCTCGATATATTTCGGCTACAGTGCAGGCTCGATAAAATGCATTTAATATGGTTAAACTAACTCTTACTATTTTTATAATTTTTAATATACCGAGCAGATTATTATATTATAACAAATATACTAATAATAATATTATTAAATAATAAATAATAAATAATAATATTATTTATTATATTATTAGCAATGTTAATGATGATAATAATAATAAACTTAGTATTGTTATAATATTGATAATAATAAGAATAAGATAATAATCAAAAATATTAATAATTAAAAAACGAATAATCTTAATAATAATAATAAATATTTAAAATAAAAGTCAATAAGAATAAGAATAATTATATTGATATTATTGAAAAATATTAACAATTTAAGTTAATTTACTAATTATAATTTATGAACCTAAATATTTCATTTTATCCATCACATCATCAAGTCAATATTTACTTTTACTTAACTTAACTTAACCTTCTGTTAGCTTATTTGTTAGATTCGTATATTTAATTATTCAGATTTAATAGTAACTTAATTACTTAAGTAATTGAACTAATAATTATGGGTAATAAAGCTGATAACCGCTTTGTTAAGAGCTCTGAGGACTATGCTAATTAGTTTACATAATGTGTATAGTCTATGCGTTAGGTTCATTGTTGTTGTTGTCCTCGTTGTTGTTGTTGTTGTTGTTGCGAATGCAGTCAACTGCATTAAATATGAAGTCAAATGGATGTTTGCCTGTTATTTCATTGTTGACGTGTGCAAAAATGCCACAGCAGAGCCCCAACTCTCACAATTGTCTATGCTGCAAGTTTCTTCCTCCCAAGCACACACACACACACACTCATAGAGTTGACATTTTTGAGCTACTTGACTTAATTAGCTGCAAAATACTTAGTTGTATATTCATCATCATCGTCGTCATCATCATCATTGTCGTCGTCGTCGTTTGCAGCACTTGTTGTGGAAGTTGCCTGCGGTTGTTTATTGTGGAAATCGCCCACTGCTCTCCCTCTCTCTCTCTCTCTCCCTCGCTCCCTCTCTCTCTCTTCGTCTCTCTCTAACATTGACTGCAACGATGCCATTATAGTTATTAATGAATCCTCAACTTTGGCAACTCATGTGGCACATTCCCCATTCAGTTGAGCGCACACATTTGAAACATTTCACACAGCCTCGACATGCCTTAATTAGCAATATGTTCAGATATGCCAGATAAAAGTTCATTATGGATTGCAGCGTATTCGGATTTTGTATCTAAAAAATCTCTCCTTTGACTTTCAATCCGCATTCATTGCAGCTGCGAAATTTCAATTTCATCTATAAAATTAATTTTATAAAAAAATGCCTGCCTCTACAGATTTATTTTCATGGCTTGCGAACTAGTTCGTGAACTTGCCCATGGTTTGAACTGGTTCTTGAACAATTTGTGCTTTTTATTCAGCTTCGACTGGTTCCATTGGCCTTGCCATCAGTTTCAAGGCTTCAAACGGGGCTGCGAACCGAACTTTGTCAACTTAGGAACCAGTTTGTTAAATGGAATGAATACTCTTAATCTTGGTTTCTGAGATGTTCCCTTAAATGAACCAGTTATTCTATGAACTGGTTTACGAATTAATGGCCCAACATATTCTTCAATATAACTTTAACCAAACTAAAATAAACTTATTTGCGATGTTTACAAAGTTCGCAAAATTCGTTGACATTTCTTCCGAAGCAGTGTTGGAAAATAAAGTAAAATCCTTCTTTTTTGTTTAAGCCACATGGCCACACTGAAGGTTTTCTTTGCTTCATTTAGAATGAGAAACTGGTTCGCAAAATGAGTCTTCACGTACTCACGAGGCGCTAAGCAAAAGACAACACTGCTGCTTCAATCTACATATACGAGAGGTTCAATCCGACTGACTGACTGACTGACTGATTGATTGATCAAAGCACAGCCTAGACCCCGAAAGCTAGGGAGCTGAAATCCCTACCAAAGTTTCGAGCTCCAAGTGTTGGTAAACGTTTCTATGAATAACATCAATAAAAACGCATACATAAATCCTGCGTGGCAATCCTTTGCATCGAACTAACTAGTCGTTAGATCGCTGGTTCAAATTTAGCAGCAAATTTCAAATTAAATTTGTTTAATTTCTTGTTCTTCGCAAAAAAAAACGCAATCGAATGTAAATTCGAGAACATTTCAGAACATTATTCATTCGAGCCGAGCAACGCTGGGTAATTTCGTCTACTTATCAATATGTGCATTGCGTGCATTGAAATTCTATTGAATTCGAATTTCTAAACAATACACCAAATTCTATAAATTCTTTGCCTTATATACATATATTTATGGTAGCCGCTCTTTAAATAAATCATCAATGGAGGGAGCTCAATAAATATTCCGAACTAGTCTACTATTAATACAATTTGGCATTCACAATAAAACAGTTCACATTGTTGTTGTTCCGCTTTTGTTATCGAATTCAGGATCAGTCTGTGCCATAATCATATAATATTATGAAAGGGCCAGTTGAAAGCATTCCCAACGCGTATTCCATGACATGTAATTGAGCCACAACAAAATGGGGCACAATGCTTAACAATGGACAACATTTGTCTCCAAAAAAATCATGGCCATTGTCTGCGTGCAGCTAAATCGAGCCCGGGTCCCAAGACCCTCGCACACACTTTTACCCTTTGCTCGGCCAGACAAAGACGAAGGCTAATGTAATGCATGGCCATTCACAATTGCCAACAGTTCACAATTGACAATCGTGGCGTGTTAATTACCTGTAACACCCGGCAGAATCTCTGCTGAAAGCCAACAAACAAGACAAGTCGCGGCCGACTGATGCCAACATCAGGCAGAAGGCAGCAGGCAGCAGGCAGCACACGATACGATGACAAAACTATTCGATTTGGGTTCAAATCCAGCCACTGCGTGTGTGTGGGTAAAAAAAAATGATGAAAAGGGTGGAAACTTTTTCGATTATATGCTCGTAAAAGTTTTCGATGTTTGTGCAAGCCACCCACAACTGGGGCATAGCCACAATTTAACCGCATAACAAGGAGAAACCAACAAACCAGCTAACCAACAACAATGCCCACTAAAACCCGCTCTCGATAGCTGTTCTTGTTGTTGTTGTTGTTGTTGTTGTTGTTGCCCATGATATTGGAGTGATAAAGAGCGTTGCCAAAGTAAACCAAATAACCCAAAAGTCCCGAACCCTGAACCGTGCCAGATGCGGATGCGGATGCGTAAGCGTATGGGAACTAGCTCCCCAGTAGAGCCCGGGTGTGGGCAGTGTCAAGTAAGCTCCAAAAGCAGCTCGTAAACAAGCAATAAAATTGTAAAAAGGACAACCGGCAAACGTTGCCACCAATTGGCATTGTCAAAGAGGGCACACACACATAGAGAGAGAGAGAGAGAGAGAGAGAGAGAGAGAGAGAGAGAGAGAGAGAGCAGCATGTGTGCTTGTGTGTGTGCGCCGAGGAGGCACTTGGCTGGCAACCTCGTTGGCCTTTCGATAGTTTTCGCTTTTCGCATAGTTTTCAGAGGGGCCAAAAGGCAGCAACAACAATAGCAACACACAACAAAATGCCAGAGCTGACGACAGAGAGGCCAACCACAGTGCACATTGGTACACAACGCACGAAACGTTATGCAATTCAGTTTAACTTTGTTGCTTTCTTCTTCTTGGGCTACTTCTACTTGCTTGACACTTGCAATTCTCAACCAGTTAACGCTGCAAAGCTAGGTTATAATTTCAATGTAGGCGAAATTTATTTATCTTGCGTCTATTATCTGTACAGCTAATAACTGTTTGCCTGTCACATAACTGTTACTTCGATCTGTTATATCTATATCTTATTTAACTTTCTTTCTATCTATATATATCACTTCCCCATCTGCGTATCCATCCGTCTTTATTTACGTTCATTACTTTTTCTGCGCATCTGTTCATCATTTCTTCATCTTTTTAATTACACAGAAATCTATCTATATTTGTCACCCTGCCAATTTTGCATTTATTCATAAATTTCATATTTTTATACCCTTGATCAGCATCAATAGCCGAGTCGATCTGGCCATGTCTGTCCGTCCGTTTTAGAACCTAAAAGAGTTAAAGACTTTGGTCGATAATTAGCCTCATTTCGAAGCAATCGATAAACATCCATATCGATATCCTGTTTTGTGAGCAAAGCTCTTTGAGTTTTACAGCTAGATTCGCCAAATTTGACATGTACTTACCAGATTGGTAGACGGGGCTTCACGGTATCCCCTAGTCGGGAACTCCCGATTAGAGACTCTTGCTTGTCATTTATTCGCTTTTTCTATGCAATGTTTTGTTCATCTCGTAAATTAATTTATGTTTCATCGTCTTTTATCGGGTTTTCTATTCTATATAAATATTAAATATATATTTATCGATATGATATTAAATGCAATATAATTAGAATTAATTTAAATTTTGTTATATTATATCAATTTTTAACTGATTCTCAAGGAAATGACAGCTATTTATGCATATATAGACACCCCAGCTTAAAGATATTCCACATTAGCTTAAACTTTTGTCGAAACCAACTAAAGAAAACAGTTAAAAATCGATTTTTAACGGCTTTCCAACACTGAAACTACTTAAAAAACCCATTTTAGAAACGTTTTTTAAATTCCAAGCGTAGTTGGTTGACTTCACCTTATAAAATATTATCAGAGCAAGCGCATAGCCCGCCTTCAAGGATCTATCGATTGTCGAATTTATCGAATTATCGCAACTAGCCTGCATTTTTCGACAACTGTACCAAATGTGCTGCAAATATTGCGTGCATTTTAATCCCACTGTGCGCTGCAAGCGTTTTGCTCGTGTCCAACTTTTATTAAAAGTGTTTTTCTTAGCTTATCTTCACACATGCACACACTCACACACACTCACACACACTCACACACACACACTCACACACACACACTCACACACACACAGCTTTATGGTCAATGTATGAGACCCTTGGGGCATCTGCGTATTGATGTCCCGTTATCCGGACAGCTCCTTTCGCATGCGAACGGCGTGCGCTTAAATATTTTAATCAAGGACATGGCCATAACGAAACGCATCCCGGCTGCGATTTGGCATTTTTAAGCGAACGCCCGAGCAGCAGCCAGCAAAGCCAGTGGTTGCGATGGACGTGGAGAAGGGACCGGGGAGAGGGTAGAGGGTAGAGGGGAGGGAGTGGCCGGGGCAAGAGCAGCAGGAATTGAAACGGGAAGAGGAGCTAAGACAAGCGTCTAATTGATTAACACCTGAGCGTCGCTCCATTATGGAAAAATCCCCGCCGGACATCTTTGTGCCCCCGCCCCCTGCCACTTCGCTTGCCACTTACAGAAATTGGACAGAAACCACCCGCCCCTCGGCACACACCCCCCTCCCTCCCCTCCCTCCAACCCCCTCAAGCGAGCGTTCATGCTGCTTTCAGCTTTTTGGCGCTGGCCACAAATCAAGACAAAACTTGCCCCGAGCCTTGCACAGTGGCTGAGCTGTCAGATGGGGGGCGGGGCGGGGCGGGGCTGGGTGGTCTGGCGGCTGCCTCTGTCGCCTTTCTCTAAAAGTGTCATTAAAAAATTAAAAGCAAATTCCTGCACGCAGAAGACGACGGCGACATTGTCGACGGGGTCCTTTTCATGGGAGCTGCGGCTTCTCGAGGTCGTCGTCGCGATTTCCTTGGCGTGCGGATCAGCTGCGCATCCTTGCGGCTTGGCCATTAAGTGGCCACAAAATGCTGCCAAAGGACTTTGCCAGACATTGTGCCACAATGCAATATGGAGCAGGATGCTAGAAAGCGGACGACAGAAGATTTGGCGTTGGGGGGATGGGAATACAATAAACTCGGCTTAGCTTTAGGATTACGCTTCATCCCGTCTAACGGATAATGCTTGGATAGGGATAAGGAATAATATATTGGATAATGTGGATAAGGAATACTTTATCATGTGGAACTTAAGATTGCGCCTGATATGATACTCGGCTAAGTTTTAGAATTACGCTTTATCCCGTCTAACGGATTGTGCTTGAATAGCGATAAGGAATAATATATTGGATAATGTGCATAAGGAATACTCGTGTAGAACTCAAGATTGCGCCTGATTTGATACTATATGATAGAACTATTGAATCACTTTAATAGGAAGAAGGAGGGAGGAAGAATACAAATTAAGAAAATGCCCTGGTACGATAGATTCATATCCGAGCGATTCTTCCTACGCAAGCGACATAATATAGTCCCTAGATATGAAATAAATTAGTTAGATATAAGGGAATTTAGTAAATTCTGAGACCTTGCTAAACTTTAAAAAGATAAAAGCTTGAGATCGTTATATATAATAGTTGATTTCTCAGGTAGAGCTTCCATATCTGATGGAGTTAGAACCTTAGCTGTATGATATAGCACTTTATTCAATATCGGAGTAATCGAAGAGCAACCCTTACTTAAACCCGTATTCCCCTCTTTGCAGCCTTAAGAATTCATATAGAACTGCTGTAGAGCTCCTTATGCATCCCTATAAAACCCATTTAGAACTCCGTAACTTTATCCCCCATTAAATCCCTATAGATCCCTCATCGAGCCTCGTAACCTCTTTAGACCCAGATACATTTATTCTCTTGTTTACATGCGAGCACCTGACCGCAAAACGCATAATTAATTCAATTAATGAAATATTTTTAAATCATAAAAGCCGACTGCGCTCTGGCGACCACGACACCAGAAAACCTCGCAACTCTCCTCCCTCGGGTGAGGAATTCCCAGTCGAGTGGGAGTCAGAGAGCGTCGGGACCACAAGGTTCGACTAAAAGCAATCAATGTCAATGCGCCTGCAAATGTGGATTGCAATGGAATATTCGAGGGACCCCCCCCGGGGGGGTGGCTGCAGTAGAAGAGGAGATTGGGGCGCAAGTAGGCTGGAGGCGTGGCCAGCGTGTTGAGTGACAGTTGCGTGTAATTCAATTTTGGGCAACAGTCATTTATGACTGCCAGTCGGAGAGACAGACTCTTGATGCCCATTCACATGTAATTTTTTGATGCTTATACCCTGCATTCAATGAAAATGGATAAAACATGGTATATTAGTTGCGTGGAAAGGTACAGATACAGGCCCTGCTGACACCATCAAGTACACCTGTTAGGTTTGGTTTGGTTAGCTTGGATTGGGTTAGGTTAGGTTAGGTTTTGTGAGGCTTGGTTCAAAGGGAAGGTAAAGCTAGGTTAGGTTGGGTTAGGTTAAGTTAGGTTATGTTGGGTTAGCTAAGGTTAGATTAGGTTAGGTTAGGTTAGGTTAGGTTAGGTTTGGTTTGGTAAGGTTAGGTTAGGTTAGATAAGGTTACGTTGGGTTGGATTAGATTAGATTAGATTAGATTAGATTAGGTTAGGTTAGGTTAAGGTAGGTTAGGTTAGGTTAGGTTAGGCTAGGTTAGGTTAGGTTAGGTTAGGTTAAGTTAGGTTATGTTGGGTTAGCTAAGGTTAGATTAGGTTAGGTTAGGTTAGGTTAGGTTAGGTTAGGTTAGGTTAGGTTATGGTAGGTTGGATTACCTTAGATTAGGTTAGGTTAGGTTAGGTTAGGTTGTTTAAGATTACGAAGGCTTGGATGAGGATAGGTTTAGTTTGGTAAGACTGCGTTACGATCCCTGATTGGCTTAGGTTGGGCTTATACATTCTAGGCAATAGAAAAAATTATACTTCTCCATCGATTAGTTTTACTTGAAATGATACGCAACTTGGCATGTCAATTCGACCATCGGGACAGTTTCCAATGCATAAAGTTAACCACAGATAGCCCCAATAAGATAATCGCATTGTTTATTTTTTTTCTTCTTCGCTCTTAAATTCTTGCTGATTCAAGTAGTTTTTGGGCTACGTCTCAGCGGCTGCCAAGTCAGAAGATGGCTTCTGGCGTCATGTTTGACAGTTTTTAAATATTTATAAAAATTGGGGCTTGCGTCAATTTAATTTACTTGCAACGCGGCGAAAGACCAACATCGCCGAAAGTGTCAAAAAGTGCGAGTCGAAGACAGCAGCTGCTGGAGGGTCATGGCCTGGGCAGAGGGGGGTGGGCGAGGGGCCGCTGAGAGTGCAACTTTTTTGCAGTTGACAAAGTGTCGCCGGAAGTTTCGATTTATAATTAGCATGACACACACTCTCCAAGTGAAAAACTGTTAAGAAGTCTTGCGAAAAATGCAAACTTTAGAAGAACCCTCCGCCACCAACCCTCGAGACCACACAGTGCTCTGGACAGACTACGGTACGTGTAGTTGTGGTGGGGGATGCGGAGGGGGAGGGGGAGGGTGGTCTAGACAAGAATCAATATTTCCGCAGGGCTTTGGCGTTGCCATAGACAAAGTTTTGCAGTGCTCGTACCTCAATTGGTTTTATGTTGGCACCGATGATGACAACGAGGGCGAGGGCGAGGGCAGGGACGAGGGCAGGGACGAGGGCGAGGGCAAGGCCGAGGGGGACTTGACGATCCGATGCTGCGAAAGAATGGGATGAAGGAAGGAACACTGCTAAAATACCCAGGAAATCAAAATAGAAGGGCCTAAGCTTTCATGCTTAAGCTGCGAAAAGCTTAAAACTGAAAAATAAAGTGATTTAGTGACTAATTACATGGCATTTACAAAGACTGTGCTTAAAGCTAATCAAAGCTTTGATCGAAAAAGCTTTAGCCAAAAAACTACAAGTCTGCTTTGGTCGGGCTCAGTTAGGGTGTTGGGCAAGCCTATAAAGCCAGCTTTCGGTCAATTGGTTAGCCTAGAAACCCCTATAGTACCTACATATATATAAAATATCACCTGTATTAGCACTACTTAAAGCTGACTTAAAGCTTACCTAAAGCTCTAAGCTTTAAAGCTTACGCAAATGCAGCTTCTGTTCTATTATAAACCTATTTATGCCCTATAAGGCTACCCTTTAACGAAACTGACGGAGCACTGTCTGGAAATAACTATAAGATTTGTTCCATTAGATGAAATATCACATCTAGAAGTTACACTAAAAGCTGACTTAAAGCTTACTTAGCACTATAGCGAATAGAATCCCTATTCAAACCTGTGTATAAAAAATTAGTTAATTAATTAAATTTCACATCTGAAAGTTCCACTTAAAGCTGACTTAAAGCTTACCAAAAGCTCTACGCTTCGAAGCTGACGCTAACGCAGCTTCATTTTAATTATACCCTAATTATACCCTTGCTTGGATTTGACTTGGGTTACTTTTATGGGCTTTGAGGTTTTACTGATTTTTTTACGCTCCTATTTATTTTTGTTCAAATGTTATTTACATTTTTTTCTGTTGTGCTGCGACTTTGGTGCCAAGGTTTTAATTACAACTTTCGATGCGTTCGAACGCCTTGCGACACTTTTTGAGCTGCAGTCGAAGTCAGGCTCAAATCAATGGGAAATCAAGTGGGCAGGAGCTCGGGACCTGGACTGGAAGGCGAAAGCTGGCGCGGGACGTCGGTGCGGGGGCCCTTTGGCACTTGCAAAATCGAGCGTAAAACTTTATCTGGCCAAGGGTCGCAGGATTTTGGCTTTTTATGTTAGTTTTAAGTTGCTTTCCTTGTCCCGCAGCAGGGGGCGGGGGGGGTTAGTCTAACCATAGCCCCCACCATACAACAACAACATCATCCCCCACCCTGCGCTGCCAAGGAGATGCTGCTGCATTTAAAACTTTATCTGGCGACTGCGACGCTTTATAGCTATTGCCTGCGTTTTGCCCTTAGCTCTGGCTGCTGGCAAAAATAATTTTATTACTTCTCTCACATCTTTGCTTCGTATTTACAGTTATTTTGTTATACCCTGTGCCCGTAAAGAACGGGTGCAATGGGCTTGTACAAAAGTTAGAAGCGGGCGAATGAGCTCAGCTCCGATTCCATTGGATATATACCTACATACATATATTGTTGATCGGAAAGAAGAGTTAAGTTGCCAGCTTTTCCAGCTCGGACAATTTTATATTTCTAGTCGATAGTTCCTCCACTCTTCTGCATATCGATTAATATCGAAACTACTGATCCCACAATTTTATGTAGATGATGCTCGTATGTTAGAAGCAAATTCTCTCCAAAATTTAAAAATTGCATTCAGAAATTTCAGAAAGATCGGACCAAACACACCGAAGTTCTTTATGAACGTGTGTGTGTATTATGTGCGTGTGTGTATGGCACATAATCTTGCTGTGTATACATATGTATACAGAAGAATTTTTTATATTTGTTACGGCAGCTCGGCTCGTGCAGGGTATTTCTTTATCGGTCATTTAAAATAGAGCACTCTTTTTTTCTCTTCTTCTTCCTGCGTCTCAACTGCGCAGCAACTTTTGCCTCAACTACACTCGAGCGAGTTCTTGGTTAAGGAGCACTGCGTGGGGGCGGGCGACGGTTGGCGTGGAGGGGCAACCCTTTCACTGACTTTTCAGCTGGCAAATCATTCATAATTCGAATTTGGTCTTGGATCGATTATGTAACCGAAATCAAGTTCAGCATTGCAAACTTTGCTAAGCAAATTGAATTCCACGATTTCTGCGTCTCTGCACAACAAATGTAAACAAAAGCGACTCACTGGAAAAACGTTTGCGATTGTTGTTGTTGCTGCTGCTTCCAGTTAGCGGACGTGTGATTTAATGCAGCGTCAGCACATTCAAGAGAGAGAGAGAGAGAGAGAGAGAGGGGGAGAGAGAGAGAGCGAGAGAGCGACAGGGCAATAGCAAATAATAAGCCTTCCAATGGCAGAGTTTTTATTGATCTACAATTGACTCGAGCCGATCAACCGTTCGTAAGAGAGAGAGCGCAAAATAAACAACGGTTTGTTTCCTGGAAAGAGAGTCATGAATGTGAGAGACACAATTGAGCCCTGGGCTGGCAGACCACAGAGTACAAGGAGATTGAAGAACATGTGACGTCACAGCTGCGCACACAAAAATGGAAAACATTCTTAAATTATATTCGATTAGCCTTCCAGTGCATTAAATGTAGCTTTTTCTAATTGCTTGCAAATTTTTTCTTCAGCTGTCTACAACAGTCTATAATAGAATTAATTTTAATAAAACCTCAGACCAAGCAAATAATTAAATAAGTCTAATTTCCGATAGAACGTTCAGCTTTAAAATTTTCCGCAACAAGCTTTTGTTTGAAGTTCAAGATACATTTAATTACAGTTAGCACTAAAAAATGAAAGAAAACAGAAGGTTTCTTCCCGCACTTGGGCCATAGACAGGTTCAATTTTCAGGCACCATTCCCAGTCGAGGATATAACATATTTGTGGAAATATATTCATATACATATGTACATATATATTTGTAGTCAAAGTGTTTTGATTGTACCCATAATTCGAATACTTTTAATAAGCGCACAATGTTTGATAAGAAAGTGTGACGTCACAAGCCGGGCGAGCGTAGAGATGTGTGTGTGCCCCCTCCCCTCTCCCCCACCACCTAGATTCCATCGCAGCTCTCGACGGGCTTTGGATATGCCATATCGAAGTTTATTCGATTTAGTTTAGGTGCAATGCTGGACGAAGTCACACGTCGCGAAACAGTGCAATATAACAACAATAAATAGTTCAGTGTTGTTCAGTGCTCAGAAAGAATAAGAAAAAAACACAACAATTTTGAATGTGTGCCGAATTGCTGAATGCTAAATACTGGGCCAAGTGTGGCAGATTTTGAGAGTGAAAGAATTTGGTTATCTAATTTGTTAAGTGCTTGATGACATTTTTTTTTGGCTACGGTTCAGTTTGGCTTGGACTTGTCGCTCGCTTTGCCCATTAAATGATTTTGTGGTAATTAGCTGACTGGAGTTTCCTTAATTCTTGTTTGTGGCTCGAGGTTCTATAAGTAAACACACACGCACACAGCTCCGCGCTTGGCATGCGCTGCCAGTGCTGCCATATCAGCAAACAAAATCAACAAGCTTCGCGTTGAGGCATGTTTGTGGTGTGTGAAGATTGAAGGGGTGGGCGGTGCGCGGAGGCGGAGCGACAAAATAGGCTTGACGCGAAAGGGGGGGGGAGAGAGAGAGAGAGAGAGAGAGAGAGAGAGAGAGAGAGAGAGAGGGAGCGTGGGTCAGGGCTGTGGGTGGGGGAGTTTAGGGGAAGGAGGGGGGGTGTTATGGCATAGCCACTGGGCAAACAAAAAGCAAACGCGTGAAGAAAAATCTATTATGACGTTTGTGCGTTGACAGCTTGACGAAAGTCATTAAGGATTGGGCAAAATTGTCGTTGTTGTTGTTGTTGTTCTTCCTCTTCTTCTTGCTGTTGCGGACCCAAAATTATGGACAGCGCAAAGCAGAAGAGGAACGAGAAGAAGAAGAACAATAACAACAACAACGAGGCGTGAAAAGTGAACACGACAAATGAGCCTCATGGCAAAACCAAAGGACACAATAATTAGAGAAAAGGCACGAGAAAAGGAATGAGAAAAGGAATGTAAATAGCTTGGTTAGGTTGAACACAGAAAGCTATGCAACGGCAAATATTTGTATGTATTTTGCATAGTTTTATATGTATGCACACATGTGCCCATACAGGATCTTAACTTTACGGAACTGACGCGCTTCAAAACTGTTCAAATAACTGCTTTAACTTCCAAGTAAGCTCTTTCACTTGCTTACCTCCTAGATAATAGATGCATATATACATATGTATATATATTTAACACACAAATCAGCACAGATCGTTAACTTTCTTAAATAAGTTTTGCACTCTGGAAATATCACGAAAATAATGTCAATTAATATTGCCGCTTAGGGTTGGGCGATTCCGGCGTAACTGTGACAAATATCGTTTCACAAATATCGTGACTGCCTATCGAAGTGCCATTAACGGGACCGCAGTCACAGTTCACACTATTGAAAAGCTCGCTGAGACAGGGCCTGCAGTATTAATATTACTTTCGATAAAGAAGTTTTTTAAATATTAAAAAAACCAAACACCAAGAACTCCTTGCCACATTTAACAGGCAGAGTTCCCCAAATAGGCAGGTCTTTCTTTCTAAAAGATTCATCTCAATTTTATGGCTTATTAGCTGATCGAAACCAGAAAATATGTTCATACTCTTTGCTGCTGTTGTTTTTGATTCGATTGAGTTATGAGGAGGTCATGAGCAGTTTTTGCAGGTCCTTGAGGAACATAGTTTTAAAACTTAATGAGCAGTATTTTGCGTTTAGAGACATACTTTGATCTAAACTATTATACCCAATTATACTTTTATGAACAGAGATACCCAATGTTTGTTGCCTAAAATATTTTGGGATACCTAGAGCTTAACTCATATTATAAAGCAAAACGTGTATTCAACTAGATTGCGCCCAATCCCATCAGTCACTGTTACGCTTCACCGTCACGACCCACGCGGTGCCTGTTTAAATAACAGTATCTTGGATAGTTCCTATGCTATTGCTAGCGCTGACTGTGCTATCGACAAAATCGCTAGATTTATCGATAGTCTAACTAGAGATGAACGAGGCTCGAAATTGAAATCCTGCGGGAACATTTGAATTGGTTAAACTCGGATAAAGATCTTAAACGTTCCTAAAACCCAGATCTTCTTTGCTCATATTTCATATCATATCATATCACATTATAACATATCATATCATATCTTATCATATCATATCATATCATATCACATCATATAATACCATATCATATCATATCATATCATAAGGCACAGGATATCTCCTGGTCGAGTACATCCAGCTAGAAAACTTCTGTTTGCACTTTCTTTCGCGAGTTGATACATTTATCTGGCTGAGAACCCTAGAAACTTGACATGCCAACTATTTGGCAAGGTCGTTCGCTACCTGTCTGGGCGAGACGAACCCAATCGCCACCCCTCTTAACCCCCCCGGAGCCACACAGCATCACCTGCCCACGCCCTAATAGAATTTTTAAAGGCTTTGATTTGTTGTTGCTGTTGTTTTGTTGTTGTTCGCGTGCGTGAAGTTTTTTGCCACTCACCAAATTGAATCCTTTCACTTTTTACCCAGACCAATTTTAGGGCAGCGCGAAGCGGGGAGCGGGGTGCTTGAAGCGGGGGATGGCAAAGGTTTGTGCGGGCTGCGTGGGTTCACAACGTGGCGCCACACGCGACGTTGCCTTCAGATTGAAAACGACGCAAGTTTTTGATCTTTTGTAAAAGTCTTTTGCCCCCTCCCCAACATCAAAAAAAAAAAGCCCACATAAGATTTGGGGTCGGACAAAAAGAAAAACGCTGAAAACTTAATCGGATTTGCCGTGCGCTTCTTTTCCAGCTGTCTTCTTTTATGTACCCTAACAAATGGGTCCAACGATTTCGCTGAGCCGTTCATCATGCATGTATGTAACTGATGAAGACGAGGCTTAGACAAGTCTTTCGCCATCTCAGTTCAAGTATTTCATCAGCAAGTATTTCCCTGTAGTTCGACTTCAACGATTAGTCTATATGTTCTGCGAGAACTCGACTGTTTGTGGAGCTGTCTTGCTGAAATTTGATATAGGTGCTTTTCATTGTCTAAGTTACTACAAAAAAAAACGAAATCAGCCCAATTGCAGTGCTATATCAAATGTTTGTCATGGGCACAATGTTCAATAAATGATCTCAACCCAACTCTAGTATTTCACACTTTCCCTTTGTTGCATAGAAATTGCTCAAATTGGACCAAAATCAAAGCATTTTATAAATATCGCCTTACATAGCATTCAATTTGCTTGATTTATAGATTGTCAGCTATTTTTACAAGACTGGGTTTGCTTTTGTCACAAATTTCAAGCTCTTCGCATCGGTTTGCTATATCATATAGCTGTCATACATAACGTTTGTGTTTCTTGCGTCAATTATACTACCTTATTAAAGTGAGAAGGCGCTCTATATAATATATATATATATATATATGTATTGTGAAGAAATCCAAGTGCTTTCATATGAAATGTGTATATAAGCGAATCTTTTTATTCAAGTTATTGTAGAGGTAAAAGTAAAATTATACCGAATATATACCAAATATATACCAAATATATACCAAATCCATACCAAATATATACCAAATCCATATATATGTATATATATATATGTATACATATAAATACCAAATACATACCAAATATATAACAAATACATATATACCAAAAACATTCCAAATACATACCGAATACATACCAAATATATACCACATCCATACTAAATATATGTATATATATATACCAAATATATATATACACATATCTATACCAAATACATACCAAATATATAACAAATATATACCAAATATATACCAAATACATACCAAATATATACCAAATTATGGAAGGAATTGGGAGAGCTACCTAAGAGAAATAGTGTTCGAACCTAAATGTTGTCAATATTTTTATGCTTCATCTTCTGTTGTGGGTCCAGAAACCGATAGGCAGAGCGATAGAGGGCGAGGGCGAGGGCGAGAGAGAGAGAGAGTGAGAGAGCCAGCGAGTGAATAGGAGGGAGAGCGGAAGAGAGAGAGAGAGAGAAGGTAAAAAACAATTTTAGAATTCAAGCGGCATAAATCAAACACTGTCTACGCGCTGCCTAAAAGTGTGCCGACGCGCATAAGGGATAAACAGGCTGCCGCTTTAACCCTTTACGCGCCAGCCCGCTGCCACGCCCACGCCCACGCCCGTCTGTTGTTGCAAGGATTTCAGGCGGTTGCCACAAAATATTTACGCCTCAAAAAACTTTATTTTTTGCCGCTCAAACTCATATTTAAACTTTGCGTGTGGGCTGTGCGGGTGGAGAGGGTAGGATGGGAGGAAGGGTGAGGAAGGGGGGAAGGTTGTCACTCGTACTAATGTTGTTTTGCCCAATTGTTGTTGTTGCAGCCAGTCATGAGTGTGTGTGTGCGTGTGCGTGTGTGTGCGTGTGTGTGCGTCTTGTTTTGTTGATTTTGGAAATCTAATTTTGACTTAAATTGATTTTTTACTTGCACATTTTTACTCCCCCCGCAAGGGGCGGAGGTGGGCGGCTTGTCTGGTTAGCTAGAATAATTTGATGTAATCCAAATTTTGATATCAGATATTGAGAAAAACACAAAATATATTAATTCATTGTGAACAAAGCGAACGGCCTTTTGTATTGCATTCTTTTATGTAGCTGCGCTTCACTGGGTTTTACTCTAAGCCAGGAGGTGTGTGTGCGAGTGTGTGTGTGTGTGTGTGTGTGTGTGTGTGTGTATGCGAGTGTGTGTGTGTAGGCAAATGAGCCTAACGAATACCCTACACCTTTCGTCTTGGATTTTAAGGATTTATAACAAATTTCATTTGTATTTAAGTTAATGAAAATTTGTACTGAATCCTTAGACATCCTGGCACGACAAGTAGCAAGAAAAATGGAAAGTTCAAAAGAAAAGCTTTTACAATCTGTGCACGTTGCGTATGCGTCATATTTGTGGACAAACTCTAACTTAACTGCAAGTAAGTCAAGAATTGATTACAAATAATATTTATCAAGTATCAAATATCTGTTTAGAAGGGCTTGCTTGACTTTAGAGCTAACATTCAAGTAATTTCTTTAGCACACGTTCACACGTTCACGTAAAGCCACACTCTCTCATATATCTCTTAAATTTGATCATCACATTAACATGTAGTTAAATTGAATAAGCAGCTTTCACTGCCGCTTGCTAAATTCTTGTTAAAAGCAAAGAACAGCGCTAACATTCTACTCAAATTAGCTTACATTAAATTTATTTATATTCGATTATTGAATTACTTTTATTATTAATATTATTGTTGCTATTATTATTATTATAATTAGTATTATTATTGTTGTTATTATTATTATAATTATTATTATTATTATTATTATCATTATCATTATCATTATCATTATCATTATCATTATCATTATCATTATCATTATCATTATCATTATCATGATCATGATCATGATCATTATCATTATCATTATCATTATCATTATCATTATCATTATCATTATCATTATCATTATCATTATCATTATCATTATCATTATCATTATCATTATCATTATCATTATCATTATCATTATTATTATCATTATCATTATCATTATCATTATCATTATCATTATCATTATCATTATCATTATTATCATCATCATCATTATTATTATTATTAATATTGTAAGTTTGAAAAGTTGTTGTAAAGAGAATGCATAAAAGATAGAAGCCTCTCTTCTAGCGGGAATATGGAAAACTGTTTAGACAAAAAACTTCCAAAAAATAAACTTTACCCGCATCAGGATTTATGTACTATATATCTTGAAATATGCTTTTTTATTAGATAGTAATTGTAGAGCACATTTTAGACGCTAGCTGCATTCATAATTTCGACTAAAAAGACTCGCAATCAAAATAAAAGTCGAGGAACAGGTGCACTTCAAATTATTCCCTAGCATCCAATCGAGGCATCTATTCCAGGTTTTATTTCCAGCCGCGAATTGGTAATAAACAAATAACACAAAGAAGAAGAAGAACAGAAAAAAAAGGGACCCACTGAAAACGGCGCACTGAATAATTGAGGAATTGCGAGTGTGAAGGAAGTGCTTTAAAATTGCACAAAAGGTGCAAATAATGAAATTCTTGGCGTGTTGGGCTGCCCATGTGGTCGCCACGGCGGCATGTGGCATGTGGATGTGGCATGTGGCAAGCCGAAGCCGAAGCTGAAGCTGAAGCGAACTGCGCTTTGAATACCAAATAAATAAATGAAATGAATGCAAACAAACAGACACACACACACACACACACACCTGAGTGGGGACTGGCAGGGTTGCCAGCGTTTGTCAGAGGTCTTGCCAATTTTCAAGGCAGCCCAAGTCCCCGATGTGGACCAGCCAGTGGACATACTCTTCTTGTTGGTGCCATACCCGCCAGAGGGTACCTTAGTCTTGTCACGAAACTTGCAACGCATCAAAGGTGGCAACTCTGGTCGTCATAAGGCATACATATTCGTGATCAGATCAGCAAGTCATTAAGTTAGCAAGCTTGCAAGTCATCAGGCTAGCAAGTCAGCAAGCTAGGATCAGCAAGCTAACAAATTAGCATGCTAGCAAGTCAGCAAGTCTACCAGATGGGAAATCAGCAAGCTAGCAAGTCAGCTAGCAAGTCAGCAAGCTAGCACGTCAGCGAGCTAGGAAGTCAGCAAGCTGGGAAATCAGCAAGCTATCAAGTCAGCATGCTAGCAAGTCAGCATGCTAGCAAGTCAGCATGCTAGCAAGTCAGCATGCTAGCAAGTCAGCATGCTAGCAAGTCAGCATGCTAGCAAGTCAGCATGCTAGCAAGTCAACGAGCTAGTAATTCAACAGGCTAAAAGTTAGCAAGTCAGAAAGCTAGCAAGACAGCAAGTTAGCAAGTCAGTATGCTAGCAAATTAGCATGCTAGCAAGTCAGCAAGTCAACCAGCTGGGAAATCAGCAAGCTAGCAAGTCAGCTAGCAAGTCAGCAAGCTAGCACGTCAGCGAGCTAGCAAGTCAGCAAGCTGGGAAATCAGCAAGCTAGCAAGTCAGCATGCTAGCAAGTCAGCATGCTAGGATCAGCAAGCTAACAAATTAGCAAGCTAGCAAGTCAGCAAGTTGGGAAATCAGCAAGCTAGCAAGTCAGCATGCTAGCAAGTCAGCATGCTAGCAAGTCAACAAGCTAGTAATTCAACAGGCTAAAAGTTAGCAAGTCAGCAAGCTAGCAAGACAGCAAGTTAGCAAGTCAGCAAGTTAGCAAGTCAGCATGCTAGCAAGCCAGCAAGCTAGCAAGTCAGCAAGTTAGCAAGTCAGCAAGTTAGCAAGTCAGCATGCTAGCAAGCCAGCATGCTAGCAAGTCAGCAAGTTAGCAAATCAGCAAGCAAGCAAGTCAGCAAGCTAGCAAGACAGCATGTCAACAAGCTAGCAAGCCAGCAAGCTAAAAAGCCAGCAAGCTAGCATTACAATAAAAAAGAGGAGATGTGCAAGGCTGGCAAGAGTATTTAAACTTCGCTTAGCCCCTTGATAACTGTGTTTAGTTGCTTGTTGTTGTCCTTGTTTTTTTCTGCTTCTTCTAGTTGCTACTCTGCTCGCACAGGACGTTCAATTTTTAGCAGCCACAATTTGAAATATTTCTCTAGCATATTTGACAGACAGCTAAAGTTGCGGTCTAGTGTGCGCGAGGCGGTCGGGTTGCGGGGGTGGGGGTGGGGTGGGGGTCTTACACACATTGCAATGCAAAAGGTAACGCCAGCAGCTGCCCCACACTCCAATTTCCCCACACACACTCACACACACACACTTACACACTTACGCACACACACTCACACACACACACTCAAACACACAGACACATTCCCTGTGCTAGCCTGCTTTAGCTTCTTAGGTCTGGCTTTTGGGGCATTCGCTTTGTTTTCGCTGCGCAAAGTGTGAAAAGAGAATGTGAAGGACAACAAATGAAATGTTTGGCTCATTCCATTCCAGTTACCTGTTACCTGTTATCTGTGTGTGCGCGTGTGCGTGTGCGAGTGTGTGTGTGTGTGTGTGTTTATACCCTGGCGTCAGTTGGCTGACAGGGCACATTGATTGTCCGTGTGAACGCAATTATTTACTGAAGTCTTGAATAAATAAAACTGCTGGCAATATCAGCTGTCGTGTGTGTGTGCGTGTGTATGTGTGTGTGAGTGTGTAATGCATCGTATATTTTATGCAGGATTGTATGCTATAGAATTCATTGGCTGCTTACAGGATAACTGCAAGTCGGGTCCTTTGACATGTCGTCACTTTGAATTTTATGCTGACCGTCAGGTTGAACTCAACAACAACAACAACAAGAACAATTCGTGCACAATCGAGCGTAATAATGAAGTAGGAGGATGAGGGGGAGCGTAACCGGAGGGGCTGTTAGGGTATTATCGGGTGCTGCTATCTGCTATCTGGGCCTCTCGCATGGGGGCCTTGCGGCGAGTACAATGGCTCTAACGAGTGAGGCCAGGGGACACACGGCTTATGTGATTTTCGAGTTAAAATTTGCCAACTTCCCCCTTCCCCCCCCCTCCTCCCACCCTACGCACGCTTGCTGACCTACACTTGTTGCCCCTTACCTTGTGTTCCCTTTTTTATACCCTGAACCCATTAAAAATGGGTAAAAGGGGTATAATGTTTTTGTGCAAAATGCAAATGTATGTAACAGGCAGAAGGACAGGAAGCATCTCCGACCCCATAAAGTATATATATTCTTGATCAGCATCAATAGCCGAGTCGATCTAGCCATGTCCGTCTGTCTGTCCGTCCGTCCGTCTGTCCGTATGTATGAGCGCAAGGATCTCAGAACCTTTAAGAGCAAGAGACCTGAAATTTTAGCTGTAGGTGCTCCTAGTGCCTGCGCAGATCGAGTTTGTTTCCGATATTCGATAACTTGCCCCGTTTCCAAGTAATCGGTAAAAATCGATATCGACATCCTGTTTTTTTAGCAAATTGGGTAAATAATAAGAGCTAGAGCTAACATGATATGTTGCTTCTAGAATATTATATATATTGTATATCAAGTATATTTCATTTCATACCAATCGCCACCTCCCCGCTACCACCTCAAAGAGGGTTCAGGGTATTCCCTAGTCGGGAGCTCCCGACTAGAACCTCTTACCTCTTGTATTTTTTTTGTTTATTTGTATTTTCTGCTGCTGTTCGTTTCGTTTCGCTTTGTTTGTTTGTTTTTTTGTCTGCCGCTCGCCTGTTTATTTGTTGGCTTATTCGCTCATCCTTCGTCATTCGCAATCGCAAGCGGACATGCGGACATGCGGGAGGCAGATGTGGGCGGGGTCAGAGTTCACATTGTGTGAAATTCTTTGCTTCCACTTCATTTGGCATTTTGTGCCAGGGACACTAGACAAATGCACTCGACTTGACCAACATGGAAAATGTTTGCGTTTTTGCTCCTAACCTGCCACTCCACCCCCTCCCCACCATCTCTTACAAGCCAATTGTCCCCGCACTTCGTGGCACGTATCACAAATAAGCCAGACTCCGATTTAGCTACCGCCCAACCCAACCGCCTTTCCCCTCCCTCTGCGTGCCCTCACGAACCCGTGGCCGGGCGGACTCGCACGTATAAGGGGAGCTTGGGCATTCGAATCAACTAGTTGATTGTGTTAATTGTCTCAGTTTCAGCTTACTTTTGTAACTTTTCGCCCAAGTTAATCACAGTCATAACTAACACCTGACTGATCAGCTGATTGACTGACTGACTGACTGATTGACTGATTGACTGACTGATGAACAGTTTGACCGACCGAGTGAATGCCTGTTGACGGACTAGCGGGTGTTCCCCGGCCTTGCCTGTGCCAAGTTTTGTGCTTCAAATTATAGACAATCCATTTTCACCCAATTTTCCCGCTGGTAGACAATTTAATTCTGAAATTCCTTCGAATAAAGAACGGTTAACAAATATTATGAAAAAAATCAATGGCAGTGAGCTTTCCGAAAAGCAAGAAAAACGTATCACAAAGATCTCTGAAAATGAGTTTGAAGCTCATCCGATGGTTAGCAAAAGAATTGCTAATTCTCCGTCAAATTTCCACTGATGCACGTGGAATTTCCAAAACCGCTGAAACACGTGTTCATTTAAATCTACTTTTCCACAAAGGAAGCTTGTATTCTGCAGAATATGTGAAACACGTCTCAAATAACGTTTCATTAATATCTTTGGGCATGAATTTTAATCCGAAACTTCGGCCATCAAATGTTTGATGCCCATTTCCACCAAGGAGGCTGTGCGAAAAGTGTGATGCCCCCGCTCAAATGAATTTGAATGGGGATACTTTAAAATGAGTTTGAGGCCAAGCGGATGTTACACAAAAATGTTGCTTAAAAGCGTTTCTCACAGATTTTCCACACTTGCGGGTGGAATAGCCCGAACGGGCAACTACAGTTGCTGACCAATCAGACGGCCTGTCAGTCAGTCAATCAATCAGTCAGTCAATCAGTCAGTCAGTCAGTCAGTCAATCAGTCAGTCAATCAGTCAGTCAGTCAGTCAATCAATCAGTCAATCAGTGAGTCAGTCAGTCAGTCAGTCAATCAGTCTGTCTGTCAGTTTTATCTAGAGCGTTAATATTCTGATCTTGGAGCTTAGATACTTCCATTTCGTACTTCCATATGATCTCAGCAGGCAGCGATTGTTCCTTCTTGAATTTCCTTTAACATATCGGCGCAGCAATCTTTGCAAATGCTTCAATTTTCGCCCATCATCGAAGTAGGCTTTCAAATGCTTCAATTAAGTTTTCCTTTGAATGGGGAGCTCTTCTCATGCTCAGTCTGTGGCTGTGCCTCGCCCAGCAAAGGCCGATTTCGTTTGAGCCATTAAAACTTTATATTTTTTTTTTTCGTTTCATTTTTCTTTTACTTCTTTTAATATCGAACTTATCTATTTAAGGATAAGATAAAAAGATAAGTTCGATATTAAAAGAAATCGCAAAAGCTTTTCGGCAAACTATTTTTTACCCCGATTTGGGTTATATTCATAGTTGTTTTATGTCTTTGACTTTAAGTCTTATCCAGGGCCGAATGTTTAGTTTTTCTTTTCTAATTTTAACTTAACCTATACTTAAACTAAGCAATTTTGTCAGCTTTAAACTCAGTGTAATCGACGGTTAAATATTTATTTATTTGAATAAGATTTCATCTTAATTGTATTATCTATTTATTTCCCCGTGACTGACTATATAACGATTTACATATTTTCAAATTCGTGAAATCTTTTGCAATTTTTTGTTTTTATTAAATGCTCAAATATCATGTCGTTAAGTTAAGATCTTGAAGATGTTTTCTGTTGATTTTTTTTTTCAAAGTTATATCCATTAAGAGAAAACGTTTAACTATTTGCCTATTAATTGAGTGTCATTTTCTTTGCTTATTTTTGTTTAATTAACCTTAATATTTTGTGACTTTCCCATTCAAGACATACTTTTTGTTAAAACCCTCTCTTCGTAGAATACGCCATGGCAATATTTGCAAATTGTTTTTTTTGCATAATCGTTTAATTGGTTGCATTATTTCTCTGACTTTATGCTCAAAGTATTCAAGGTCTACGTCCTCGCCTTTTAGTCTTGTCCATTGGCGATTGAGTTGTTTGTCTTTTGTCTCTATGTCAAAGTATTATATTTGATTTGTGAATATGGCCCGGGATTTCGGTAATTGCGCTAACTGCTTTCATTAGGAGCTGGCCAGCGAATCGGGTTGCAAAATATTTTCCAGCTTTTCTTAACAAACGTTCAAATCTCTCTAAATACTCATGCTCCGATGACTTTCTACACTCGCTATCGGATCGAGATAGATATCTATCTGTATGTATATATCTATATTAGAATAAGTTTCTATTTTGCATTGTTCTCTTTTTCTCATCCCTTCTCTGTGTGGTATTTAAATGTTTAACCCCAACTCTTGATACTATTTAGTTTATTTATTTATTGTTTGCTTTATTTTATTTCCTGTGCTATATTAAAGTGAAGTTTTTAGGATCTCGCCTCGTTGAATTTTATTAAAGTACAATTGTGATTCTATCTCAAATGTTTGCTTGGAAAAGTTTTCATTATATTTGCATTAGTTCAATATAATCGCTGGAACTTTTATTCAGCCGACTTCCTTTGGGTGTGATAAATAAATCTTTTACGTGCTCGCTTTCTTTATCGCTTACTAAAACTAAACATTTCGTTTTCATGTTGAGAAACTTGTTCTAATGAACTGGTTCCCTTTGTGGAACTAGGCAAAGAATCGGCTTTTTGGGTGTGATTAATAAATCTTTTACGTGCTCGCCTTTCTTTATCGTTTACTAAAACTAAACATTTCGTTTTCATGTTGAGAAACTTGTTCTAATGAACTGGTTCCCTTTGTGGAACTAGGCAAAGAATCGACTTTAAAAGTTTCGGCTTTTAGAGACGTTTACCTAGAAATTTAACTGCTTAAGTAAATGTTGTTGTGCCTTAAAGCGCACGCCATTTATTTGAATTAATTCAATTTTTTATAATTCCTAATAGAAATACTTTTCTGGAGCCAATGTAGCAGTAGCTGACTGCTCCGCCAGGCCTGTATTAAATGTACTTTATTTTCTTGTTCCTTAACATCGAAGCCAACATCGAAGCTCAAGCAAAGCGGAAAGCTTGGTTGAATCTGAACCAGGCGGCGAGCTGAGCAAATGCTTTGGGGACGAGCTAAAGACCTGCTTGCGATTTGTGATGCAATTTCTATAGATTGGCAGCGGGCAAAAAGCATTGCCCCTATCTGAACGGGAACTCTGAATTCTGGCAGCAGTCCAAAAAGAATCGATATTCGCGAGTTGTTGCAACTGAATCTGAGTAACTAGGAACTGGCAAGTGCGGCACTAGGGAATATATATCTGAACGTGATGTCGATTGGAACTTCAGGAACGTCTACTTGGAGCGAATGGAGCGCAGCTCAAGCTCCTCTCAAGACACATCCCATCCATGGCGAGCTCTTGGAAAACGAACACCAGGCACATCGGTTGGAAAATTTTCATTCTCGTGCGGACTGTGGATACGCTGAAATCGAAATACTACGGCTTTATTGTTCGTATTAAATATATCAAAAATATATATTTTTATTCTCAATTAATAGGCACATTATTCAGCTCTGCTTTCTAGGTTTTCGGTAAAGTATTACCATATAAATACATTTGTTTGCACTCTATAAACATTATATATTCAGATATATGTATAAATATATAAATATTTGTATTTATATACTACAGTTTATATACTTTTAACATGCAGCGTTTGTTTGAAAAGCTTTGATGAACTTAAGTTAAGACTAACAAGTAAGAGGTTCTAGTCGGGAGCTCCCGACTAGGGGATACCCTGAACCCTCTTCTTCCAACACCAAATGCAGATATATATATACTATTCTAGAAGCTACATGCTAAGTTTGCTGACTCTAGCTCTTATTATATACCAAAATTGCTCAAAAAACAGAATTTCGATATCGATTTTTATCGATTGCTTGGAAACGGAGTAAGTTATCGATTGTCGGAAACTAACTCGATCTGCGCAGGCACTAGGAGCACCTACAGCTAGTCAAGTCTCTAGCTCTTTTAGGTTCTGAGATCCTTGCGCTCATACATACGGACGGACGGACGGACGGACGGACGGACGGACGGACGGACGGACGGACATGGCTAGATCGACTTGGCTATTGATGCTGATCAAGAATATATATACTTTATGGGGTCGGAGATGCTTCCTTCTGCCTGTTACAAACATTTACATTTTGCACAAAAACACTTTTGACTTGAAAAATTTGCCAGAATCCCTTCAAATT
Source organism: Drosophila littoralis (assembly GCA_018903485.1). Classification (NCBI taxonomy): domain Eukaryota; kingdom Metazoa; phylum Arthropoda; class Insecta; order Diptera; family Drosophilidae; genus Drosophila; species Drosophila littoralis. Next base: position 3,009,534 of record JAEIGF010000591.1, read on the forward strand.
CGATTTTCAACTAGATATTCAACTTGCATTCACTTTGTCATAATCCATTTCCAGGTATGCGTTTTGGTCTTAGCTTGTGTTCCAAACTCAATTGAGATGTATTTAATACAACTGTAGAGGGTATAATAATTTTGTCATAAAATGTGAAACGCACAGAAGCAGACATCGCGCCGAACCTATTAGCTGTAACTATTCTAGATCAGCATCAACAGCCGAGCTAATAAAGCCAGGTCCAACTGTCCGTCTGCCCGTCTGCCCGTCTGCCCGTCTGTCCTTCTGCCCGTCTGTCCGTCTGTTCGTCTGCCCGTCGGCTCGTCTCTATGCAAAGTGAAGAGAAATTGCATAAGTCCGTCTTTCTGTTGCAGGCCGTACATATATCGGGATCGGGCCACGATATCACAGGAACGATCGGTCCAAAAGGAGGTTCTTGCGTGGACAACTTTTTTTTTTTAATAATTCGGTTTGTTTTAAGTGCGAAATCTTGTCAAGAACAGCCCACTATATCATATAGCTGCTATTGGGACGATCGGTCAAAAAGAAGGCAAATTATTCGATTTGTGAGAAATATTTTCTTATTCTCACGCTCAAATCTGCACAAGGGAAATGCTGCAAGGGTATTAAATCTTCGGCCTGCAGCACGCTTACTTTCTCGTTTTGAATGATGAAGCACGTATTTGATGTATTTGATGAAATATATTAAACATTTTAAGTCGTGCTGCCTGGCAGATTTCCTCCTCTCTTATACATATATTTACCATTGAACTATTATTTTCCGATATGTTCGATTGTTACGATTTGCAGCCGGCAGCTGTGGAATGCTTCAATTCGAATTCCATCAGCGGGCCGCGACTCGTCTTTAAGCAATCCATCAACAGATTTATGCGAATGCGGGTCAAAGGACTTGGATACAAAGGGGAGAGGAGCTGCAGCCAAATACAAATGGAGTGCCGGCAATTGGCCAGACAGGGGCGCAGTGGGCGTGCCAAATTCTTAAAGAATCTGCATGCAAATGTATGGCAGCTGCTGAAGGTCAAAAGGCAAAGGGGTGGAAGGGGGGAGGGCACAAAAACGAAAGCCGTGTGCGAGCCCCCACAACAACCCTTCCGTCTAGGCCTTGTCTGTCGCTGTCCATGTGTGTGCGTGTGTGTGTGTGTGTGTGTGTGTGTGTGTGATATAAGCAAATAAATTTTTAATAAAAGGCGCCACATGTTGCCAATAGAAGCGCAAATACAAATGGATACGACGGCCAGACCATGTCATAGCCATCCATCCTGGCCCTACTCGCTCCTCGCCCCTCGTTCCTCGCCCCACGGCCCGCGCCTATCTATTGCTCCATGTGCTCCACATGAGCCCAGCCGCCATTCGGCCGCTGCACTGACGAGCCATTAGTGAATGACTTTTTATATGGCTACCAGTTGGCCTCCCACCCACCCCCCACTCATCGCTAGATGGCGCCACCGTAGTGCGGGGAGCGAGCGTGGGCTGCTGGTGATGGGTGTGTAATGGTGATGGACGGGGGAGAGGGGAAACTTTTAATGTTGCCTCAAAGCGTTTTGTGCTCCATTTATCTTATGCACATTTGCAACCAGTCGGTTGGGGGGGGCGGCGGCATTTCGTGGGAGGGGCTAGAATGGAAACAAGTTTAAATAGAAACTGTAATACCTCATCAGCCTTAAAAGCCTTTGCAAGAGCCTTCTTCCTCTTATTTTTTTTTTTATTATTATTGATATTTGACGTATTTAACCTGAAGTTAAATTTACAATTCGCGTTGCCAGCTTTTTGAAAATGAGTTGCTTAGCATTGAACCTGACAATTCAGGTTTAGTGTCGTTTGCATAAGAGTTGCTTAGCATTTAACCTGAAGTTAAATTTACAATGCGCATTGTAGGTCGTTTGTTCAAGAGTGGCTTAATCTTATTCAAATTGAAGCAAGTATTAAACCCTATACACATTTTATTTTCAATAGCTAAGAAAATATTTAGTTTTTTAAACAAAGTTAAGAAACGGATATTTTGAAATCAAATTCTGGCTTAAAATATAGTACAAATTCGAAAAACAATAAATTTGTTTAATTTTGTTTTTTTGTCCAGCAAATTACGTGAATTGATTGGCATATACTCCAACTCCAAAATCGATGGTAAGTTACCCAAGCTATTACAAATTTTGAAAATCCCTTGTGACCTATTTGGTTCACTTTCCCACCTTTCACTTTGTCTACCTTTTGCCGCTATTTTGACCAGAGTATCTTGTAGTCGTGATCTTTGCCTTGATACGGGCTGTAGATAAGTGAGGGGAACTGTGAGGCCCCTAAATGCTGAGTCCAATCAGAATATCTTGAAATACAGAAAGATTTTTATGGACTGATTCTTGCGATAGAGCTATTTGATATGTTATGGTAGTTCGATTCTGATATGATTTGGCGTAAGGAAAAAATGTGTTCGAAATAACTTGAAAACAGAAACAAGTTTTTCTTAGATCGACCGATCGCCCCTAAGGCAGCTATATGATATATATTGTTTCGATCCGACCGATCTTTTGCGTATATACGTTGCATTTCATGGCATTCGCCTGAAAAGTGAGAGACATAAAAAGAGAAAGGCAGTCGGATATAGCCCGATCGACTCGGCTGATCAAGAATATATATGTATATATAATATACTGAATGGAGCGTGCGATATCTTGAATTGTTGTTCATCTTAATCTTAATATCTTATCTTAACGGTTATCTAGCTCTTTTGGGCATATTAACTATTGATACCCTGTAAATATATAATTCATAGCCAGCGCTGGCAAATTGAATTGCTGCGCAGCTCTGATTGCGCTCAAGCAGACGTTTTCGCTTTGCTTGAGTAGTTGCTGTGAAAAAAAAAAAGAAAACAGAGCTAAGAAGAAGACATTGTCCTGCTGCAGCCAGGAATGGGGTGGGGGGAGGGCCACGTTAAGAGGATGCGGTTGAGCGTAAAGAAGTTTGCGTAGCCAGCGAATCTTCTGTTTTGCGCAATTTCCGCCAAGTGGTTTTTCCGGGCGGCAAACCTTCGGCTTCGCCAGTTTTCCAAGCGATTTGCATACAAGCCCCCAACCCACCCCCCCTCTTTTTCCCTTCCTCTTCCCAAGCCAGAGAGAGAGAGGGCTAGAGAGGGCTAGAGAGAGAGAGGGAGAGAGAGAGAGAAAGAGAGCTGCAAGCAACAAGAAGAACATGGAAATTTCTTGAATGTGTGTGTGTTTTTTTTTCGATCTATTCGTTGAACAATGGTTTTATGTTATTATGCTGTTGGTTTTTTTTTTTGTTTTGATTCTATGGCAAAGTTAAGGATGCGTTGGTAACTGGCGAGGGGTGGCGGGTGGGGAGGGGTGGGATCTCTCACAGGCTGAGGGCAACTGAATTGTGGTCGCAGCCAGCGTCGCAGAAGCATCATCGTCGTCGCTCGCTTAATCGGGGATTTGGTTAGCTGCGATAATTTGGAGCTTGCCGCTTGGACTCGAAGGGAGGCCAGGCGTTGTTATTGATTAGAGGCGTGGCAGGCTTTGGCGCAGCCAATTGCCGAAACGCATCCAAAATGGCTGACGACGGCGGAATCTGGTCTCGATGGGCCCCACGATTTGGTTGGCGGCCTCCGTTGGCGGTGGCTGCTCCTCCTCCTCCTCCTCCTCCTCCTCCTTCACATCATCTATATCATGTATATCATCCACATCATCCTCATTGACATCCAGATTGACATCCTCCGTATCGGGCAGATCGTGCTGCAGCTCCAAAACCAGCTCCAGATCTGTGAGCCTTTTGTGATTGGCTTTAAGGCTGCTGGAAGTGCGCTCCAGAAAGTCCTCGAACTCGCCCAGCTCTTCGTTGGGATCCTTGGCCAGCTCTGTGGGCTTATCAGTGGACTCCTCCGGCTCGGCCAGGTGTTCGCCTTTCGATGCATCCTGTATCATGCCAGACTCTGCAAATAGCGACGCCTTCTGGCCAACAAGTGCAGCGAGTTGTTTCCTTTGCTCCGAGGCCATGAGGTTCGGTTCATCCATGATGCATTCCTGTCCAGCGGCTGCCCGGGATTCGGCAGCAAACACATGTATATGCAGGCTGGGCAGCTCCTTCACCAATATGCTGCCATCTTCCTCCACAAGCACATTATAGCTGGGTCGGCCCATGATCACGTCCACATCGAGCCCTATTTCCGGCAATATCTGGATGCGCTGCAGCGCTGTCGTCAGGCTGTTCAATAGCTCCAGATCGTTGATACGCTGCTGCAGCACCAACTCGGCAGCTGTCTGCTCGGCCGGCATTAGCTGCCCCAGCAGCTGCCAGTCAAATATCGAGGGCAACAGACCGCTCTGCACTATCGAGTCCGGCACCTGAATCGCAAACTTGCGGCTCTTCCATACGGCCCGCAGCTGATCGATCTCCACCATGCCATACAGTTTACAATTTTCCTGCATGTCAGTCAAATTAGCATATTCATTGTTCATGACTGCAACGAGACGGAAATGAATAGACTGAGAATTAGATAAATTAGATCGCGTGATCCGCGAGGGAGAGACAGCTTTTAGCTCTTTTTGAGCTTCATTGAGAAACGGGCTTTAGGTTGATCAAAAACTGGTTCGAGTGTGGTTAAGAGCTGGGCTACATCAAATATATATATATATATATATATTTGTGTGTCTTGATTTGAATGCGGTTCAGATGTGATTCGCAATAAATAACCTTTGTAGATGGTTCAAAAGTGGTTTAGAGCAATTACTTAACCTAATTCAAAACAGACGAATTTTATTGGTAATGTGTTTCAGATTTGGCTTACAGTAAAAACCCGGGATTAAGGAGGTTCAGAAAATATGGTCAAATATGGTCAAATATGGTCGGACAAATACAGGCATAAAAGTGGAAGGTTATTTCATTTACAAAATGCGCTCCGACAAAAAAAGTGGTTCAAATGTGGTTCAAATCCATAGCGATAAGTTCTTTATAATGTAAATTAATATATATTGTTCTCTCTCTCATTCTCTTTTTCTTTCTCTAGCTCTAGCTCTTTCTCTCGTTCTTTTTTCTTGCTCTCGGTCTTTCTCTCCCTCACTCTCTTACTCTCGATCTCTCTCTCTCTCTTACTCGCGATAAGTTCTTTATAATGTAAATAAATATATATTATTCTCTCTCACACTCATACTCTTACACTCTCTCATTCTCTTTCTCTTTCTCTAGCTCTAGCTCTTTCGCTCGCTCTTTTTTCTTGCTCTCGCTCTTTCTCTCCCTCACTCTCATACTCTCGATCTCTCTCTCGCTCTTACTCTCTCTTTCATCTTCTTTCTCCTCCTCTCTCTCTCTCTGTCTCTCTAGCTCTCTCTCCCTCTCTCTCTCTCTGTGAATCTCTCTCTTTTGATGTACTCAGTTCGTATATTGTACAATGTTTGGCTTAAGTAGATGATTGCAAAATCTGCAATGCTGTCCGTCCTTTATTTTTATACCCTGAACCCATTAAAAATGGGTAAAAGGGGTATATTGTATTTGTGAAAATGTATGTAACAGGCAGAAGGAAGCATCTCCGACCCCATAAAGTATATATATTCTTGATCAGCATCAATAGCCGAGTCGATCTAGCCATGTCCATCTGTCTGTCCGTCCGTCCGTATGTATGAGCGCAAGGATCTCAGAACCTATAAGAGCTAGAGACTTGACTAGCTGTAGGTCCTCCTAGTTCCTACGCAGATCGAGTTCGTTTCCGATAATCGATAACTTGCCCCGTTTCGAAGCAATCGATAAAAATCGATATCGACATCCTGTTTTTTGAGCAAATTGGGTAAATATTAAGAGCTAGAGTCACCAAACTTGATATGTTGCTTCTAGAATATTATATATATGTCAAGTATCTTTCATTTAATACCTATCGCCACCTCCTCGCTACCACCTCAAAGATGGTTCAGGGTATTCCCTTATTCCCTAGTCGGGAGCTCCCGACAAGAACCTCTTACTTGTTGTTTCTCATACCTTTGACCTATAAAGCACTCTATAATGCCAGCTATAAGAAACTTTAAAGCTCATATGGATATATATGGATATATATAGATATATGTATAGATATATAGCTGAAAATGCGTAACTGAAGATATCTGCCAAGTAGTTGCCGTCCAGCTGCCGACAGCTTCAATTGTGTTTATTGTATTTAAATTAACTTATTTATTGTTACGGGCAACAACAACAACAACAACAAAAATAAAGGCCCCCCAACTACCAAAAACCCAGCGAGCCGCAGGCTGTGCAGACGAAAAAAAAAAAAACAAACAAAAAAAAAAAACCAGAAAAACACAAAACACAAAAGTTGCCAACGAAAGCAATAAAAACTGAAATTTGTCGCCGCTTGTAAATGGAATTGTTTAAAGGTGAAAGCGAGCAACGGCAAACAAATAAACAAATTAAGAGGCTGCAGCGGGGTTAAATGGAGAACTGGTTCGAAGAGTGAGGAGCGGGAGGAATGGAAGGAGGGAGGGAGGGAGGGAGGTAGAGAATCCGCAACGGATACGCATTATTTTTGCCGGGCCAGCGAGCAGCATGCCTCAGGAGGCGGCTGGCAATGCCGCAACAATAAGCCAAAAGATTCCCCACAACAGCACGAGCTGCAATTGCGCGAGGGGTAGAGGGGCGTGGAGGGGGAGGGGGGCGGCGGCAGCTAACAAGGGGTTGGACGCAAACGTCTGGGAATTGCCGACGACGACGACGACGGCGATTTAATCTTTGCAGACATTTTTATTCAAATTTATTTTAATATTTTTTTTCTTTTCGACTACGCCGGATGCGGACGCACACACAATGCAAGCCGGGGGGTGGGTGGGGCTGGGGCTGGACGTGGGGTGGGCGTGGCTGACTACCTGGGCGTATCAGCTTTAAGCTTGGCGCCAGCCCCGACCCAGCCCCGACCCAGCCCCGACCCAGCTCCGTCCCAGCCCCGACCCAGCCCCGACCCAGCCCCGTCCCAGGCCCAGATTTGATTCACAATATATTGTATAATGCGATTATTTGATTATTTAAAGGCTTTCACTTACCTCGAGAAAGTTTACTTGTTGTTTCAGTATAAAAAAGGGGGGAGGAAAAAAAAAAACAAAAAGGAAACTTGGTCGCCGTTAAACTTAAAATTTTGGATAGTTATCAATAAAAAAAAAAGAAAAAAAAAAGCAAACAAAAAATTGCTTCTACAAATATGCAAACTCCATCAATTTTTGAATCTGTCTCGAAAGTACGGTAGAGCCCCGTTTTGATGTACGCGGACACGCCAGCAACCTGTTGCGTTGGCGAGGAGAGGGTGGGCGGCGGTGGGCGGTGGCTCTGATCCCAGCACTGGCTCGAATGTCGAAATATATTGGTTCTAACTAAGGTTGAGCCTCGCTCGAGACTCACAGAATCTCTCTGACTATATAATTTATTGTTAAGAAATTCAAGGCCAAAGTGATTTTAACAGTTCAAGAACTAGAAACAAACTAATGTCGTTGCCTTTTCAAAGCATCAACAAACATGCCATTTCCGGCAAAGTAGGCCGAACAGCTGGTGGGCGGGGCAAGCGTTTGTTGCATAACTCGCATAAGAGCCTCGTTTGACTTGAACCCGTTGCGAATTATAAACAAAAGTGCTTCTAATCGCATTTTGTATTTCGGTGTTACCAAAGGTCTTGCTGTTCACAACAATGGTCACATTTTTTTTTTTTTTTTTCGAAATTGTTCGCTCAAAGTTTGTTTTTTCTTTGCCGAACTAAAAGTTTTAGCCAGAATAACAGTTTTTGGTCGCATTTTTGTTGTTGTCGTTGTTTTTTTACTTTGTTTTGTTTGGTTTTATCAGTTCGGTTATTAAATTTGTTTTGGCTTTGGCCCTTTTGCTAGCCTGTCACCGCAATTGCATAGCCGGAATGCCCTCAAATGTCCGCCGTAATGCGCTTAAGTGTCCGTTCCAGTGTCCGTTCCAGTCTCCGCCAGCTAACTCCCTCCCGGCCCGGGCATGGCAGCAGCTGCGATGCCAAAGATTGTCTGCAAAAAAGGCTACACCCTACAATTAGGCGCAAAAGTTGAAATACTCTACCGCCGGGACTCTCTGGCGAGCGGCATTTGCATTTATTTAGTTATGAACAATTTATCTAAAGTCTTAAGCATAGTAGTTCATTTGATATGAACCAGTTCTCAGAGCATTTGAACTGGTTTGCCAGCTGCGTAAAGCTGAATGAATCTTGGAGCCAGTTCTCGGTGCATTTGAACTGATTCGCAAGCTGAAAATGCTGAATGAATAGATTCTCTAAAGTCTAAAGCTTAGTCATTTGCTTGGAACTTGTTCTTTTATGCTTATGAACTGATTCGCAAGCTGAAAAACAGCTGAATGAATAGTTATTCAGAAAGTCTATTGCTTGGAACTAGTTGTCAATGAATCCTTTGCTTGGAACTAGTTGTCAATGAATCCTTTGCTTGGAACTAGTTGTTAATAAATGCTTTGCTTGGAACCAGTTCGCTCTTTTCTATGTAGTTCACAAGGTTAAAGGTTAAATCGAAAACGTGAAGCATGAAAATGAAAGGTTAATTTAAAAAATAAAAGTAGGGTATGCAGAAGATCAACGGAACGAGTAAAAAGAATGAAAAGAAAAAAAGGAACGGGCACAAGGAACCAGTTCATGGGCGGAACGCGTCTCGCTCATATGTGGCGCCAGTTGGTGAGGGGATGGGTGAGGAGGGAAGGGGAGGGGTGGCAGGCAGCTGGTCAGACATGTTGTCAACTTTGCGAAAAAGCGGAAGTTAGAAATTTCACAGTGCGCTGCCGACGAGCTGCTCCTGCCCTGTCGAGGATGCTGCTGGCCATGCAACATAGAATTCATTATGGCAGAAAATGTAAAAGGCATAAACAGCATCGCACAACATCCGCATATCCGCACACACACACACACACACACACGGACGCAGGCATACATATGTATGTACATACGTATCCGTAACGGGCGAGTGCATGGCTGCGCGACGAGCAGAGGCCAGGAGCAGGAGCAGGAGCAGGAGCAGAAGCGGACGGCAAGTCCGAGTCCGAGTCCGAGTCGAGTCGAGGCGCTGTCCCGGATCTGTCCCTGCGCCGGGCTGTTGGCCAGTTCGACTTCAGTGCCCGCTTAATATGCTAAATGCTGCAACTTGTGCGAATTTAATGCGACTTAGTCGAAAGGTCGAAAGGCGCCAGAGTCCCATGTCCGGGTCGACAGTTCAGGCAGCCAGCGTACAATTTCAACGGGCGCAGCTCAAGGCAAAGTTCATTTTTATATTATACCAACATTCTTTTCTCCAATCAACGGCATTAATATGTCAATGGCAAAGCCGCTGCACAACAGCTGCGCAACTGTGGCGTGCTGATGGGATTTTGTTTATCGATTGCACTTTGAGTACTTGTCGCGCGCAGGCATCGAACGAGGCACCGTTAGCTGAGCTGCACGCGCACACATAGAAATTCGCTGCAGAGCGGAGAGCTCGCGAGTGGAGAGATTATGACTAGAGCTTTGCATGCGCGCGTGTGTGTGTGTGTGTGTATGCAAATGCCGGCTTTTTGTTAGCGTGCGAGTGGGAGCGCAAATCGAAATCGAAATCGAAAATGAAAATCTACAACTTGTTGGCGAACGCCAGCGGGGGAGGGGTGTGTGTGTGTGTGTGTGTGTGTGAAAAAAAAACCATAAAGAAATGGTAAAAAAAAAATAAAAAGTTTGTGTTAAAGCCAATGTAGTGCTTGGCATTTGGTCTGTTTGGTTGCTGAGGGCGGGGGTGGTTAGAGAGGAGGGAGGGAGGGGGGATATGAGTATTTGTGCTTCTGTTATCGATGCCGCCATTGTCAGGCTAATTCATGTGTCGCCTGCAGCAGGCGATGCTGCTAAATCGATTAAAGAGTCAACAGATTTCGAATGCAAAACCGCCGCAGGACATAAAATATGCATGCACATTGCCACCGTCTATATGTGAGTGCGAGTGCGACTGTGTGTGTGTGCGAGTGTGTGTGCGAGTGTGTGTGTGTGTGTGTCTGTGTGTGTGTGTGTGTGTGTGTGTGTGTGTGTGTGTGTGTAGGCGTGCCTAATGGGTTATCTTGCACAGATTAGTGCCGTTAATTGCCGCTGCCCGCGTTTTTAGTTAAATGAAAATTCAACTAAATAAATATGTGACAATTTAAATGCATTTCAATTACAATAAACACGCCGCAATAATTGAATATAAATTGTCATAAACATTGTAAAGCCGATAATATTTGCATGCGCAAATACATATGTACATACATACACATGCATCTGTGCATGTATGCATGCGCGCATACATATGTATGCATGCATGTATATCGATATATTACATGGGCGCACACCTGTTTCTATCTCTTTCTTGTGAATGACTTTCGCAAATGCATAAATTCAATTAATTGCCGCATTTAATGCGTTCGCCATTTTATAATTGCCCTCAATAATAATTACATGCAGCCAACAAAGGAAATTTCCGAAAAAAACGTTTGTCAATTCACAAAAACCATTTAAACGGGCTTATTGCGTCTTCCTACACTGTTCAGGCATCGATAACTATCGATAACAGGCGCCAATTCAAGACCAAAGGCCATGTATGTGTATATCTGTGCTAACATAATTCATAACTGTGCTTGAGGCCAGTTTCGTTAGCCAACACTTATTCATTTTTGAACACATTTTCTCAGAATAATCGGGCTGTGATTAAAACGGAGACTTTGTTGCACTTGTGTTGACTTTAATTTAGCCAAGTTTTTATGGTCAACATAGCTAGACAGCCACACACACACACACACACAAACACACACACACACAAACACACACAAACACACACACACACACACACGTGACTACATTTAAATTGGCACATTAAATTACATCAAGTTGAAAGCAGCGCAAGGATACGGTACTCCTCTCTTCCATTGTTGCCTTGGCTTTAGGCCCATTCAAAAGGGGACTCACATAAGAGTAGAGCTCTTGAAAACAGCTCACACTCACACTCACACACACACACACACACACACACACACACACACACACACACACACACACACACACCGCACATACCCGAATGAGTGGGGCGACAGGTAAAGAGTATAAATCCGCTGCTTTTGTGCTCGCCAACATTTTTAACATACTAATTAGTCTTTTGTAAGATTCATTATCATAATTGCAATCAACAACAAAAACGCGCCAAGGGCTCGACGGGCAGAGGGGCGGTCGGGTTGGACAAGGGCTGGGGCCTAACCATGTTCGCGACGATGTCAACAAAAGCGAATGTCAAACGGAGGGGGGCGAAAAAAGAGGCGCAAAGTAGGCGCAAAAGCAACACATCGCTGTCGCAGCTGCTGCTCCTGCTGCTCCTGCTGCTGGTCGCCTAATCCTTGCCAGCTTTGCTCCTGGCTTAGCACCAAGGCGTGGCTGTTGCATTGACTAACAAATCACATTAATCCGTTGATTGCGCCGACTTTGCAAGGGGCTTTAAACGGGCCGCAAAGCTGCTTTCAACTCTGCCTAATCCTGTCTAGCGACATTATCTGTTTGCAAAGTTGATTAGCCAAGGACTTTAGTCTAAATTGGTCTAAGCACATTTTTGGCTGGGCTCACACATGCCTTGAACCCATTTCAAAACTGTTTGATCTCCAATTGGGATTTGGCGGAATATGTGTCTTCTTTGAATGCAAACAGTTACAGAAGCTGTTCAAAGAAGTAGAGAGGAATTATGGTTAATTTTTCTTCTAGATTCAAGCAAGGGGCATCTCGCAGTCGGGCACACCCGAATCGGAGTACGCTTTCAATCAGTTGTTGTGAAAGTAATTAGCGCACATTGAATATCTTATTCGTGCTCATATTCGTAGACTAGACCTATTCGCATATGAATATTCAGATGCGTATTTGTTTGTATTCATATCCGTATTCAAGCATCATTCATTGGCTATATAATTGATTATGTAATCGCTTTAATGAACTCTTAATCGAATTACGGCTCAGCTCAGGCTGGATTTTGTGAACGTGTGTGTGTGTGTGTGTGGTGTGTGTGTGTGTGTGTGTGTGTGTGAGTGTGTAAGTCGAAACATATTTCATTTGAGTTAATCCCCTTTGGATGTGTGTCCTGTTTCGCACCTGCTTTTAATTGACAGACTATATCTATCCCTTTCACACGCCGTATTGCTGTCCCTTTCCTCAGGCCAGGCAATAAAATTTCAATTAGGCAAAAACCATTGAAGAAATTAATTGACAAAAAGCTGCTACTTGAGCCAACACTTGGCAGTTTATTATATAGCTAGCTATCCCTCTCCCTTACTCTTACTCGCCCTCACTCTCTCTCTCTCTCTCTCTCTCAGTCCTCCCTCTCTGTCGCACTTAGCGCAATGCTATCTCTTGCGCCACACGCAATTTGCAGCTTCTCAACATGAAAATTAATTTTCGACAATTTACTGCGCAATCTTACGCAAAAGTTCAACAAAAGCGACGACGTCGCCACCCTTCCCCTCTCCCCGCCCTTTGCCACATGCCTAACCCCCAAAGCCCGACCCCTGAACCCACATTTAAACCAAACAATCTGCAGCTGCGAGCGAGCGGCATTTAACGGCAAAGCGTTAAAATTCCTTTACACTTGGACTGATGCCGCGAGTGCCACACACACACACGCACGCACAGCGTGGGCGGGGGGAGGTAGTAGGGGGCTTGTGTGCCCAAAGAAATTGCATAAAACTTGTTGAAAAATTGTTCATCTTGAGCTGCTGCTGCTGCTGCTGTAACGTATGAGCGCGACATGCAGCGCTACTCCTCCCCCCCCCCCTCCCTTGCAACTTGCAACATTCCTACCCCTACGCATAGCGAGAGCCCTGTGCCCAAGCCCTAGCTGCTTCTTATGGCTTTTCAACTACATTGTCATTTAATTTTGGCAATAAATGTGTGCTTAAAGCAACCTTCCCCTTCCCCTTCTCTGCCTCATTCCACGCACGTCCCCCCTCCCCCCGCTGGCTCATCATTTCCGTGCGGCGCAGACGACAACAGTGTGTGCAAACTGTCTGATAATCGTCTTCCGCCTATTTTAACGTGACCTCCAGCTCATGCCCTCTCATTCCCATTCCCTATACGGGCTCGCAGCTCTCCTGCCCGCCCCCTGACGCTGCACGGCGGGCTCTTCTTTTTCGCGCACATGTGCGCCGTTTAAATTATTCAACGGAAGCGACTACGAAGCCGCCTCCAGCCACGCCTTACTTCTATTTGTGTGTGTGTGTGTGTGTGCGAGTAAAATATGATATTATGGCGCTCAAATAAATTACGCGGAAAATTATTATAGCCCGATTCGTAGCTCGTAGGTCTTACACAATGCTTCAGACACCCTGCCACGCCCACGCCCACGCTCCAACTCCTCTTTATCATCTCTGCCCTTAGCCAGCTTCAGTTGCCGTTTGACGGCCACTTTAGCCACTTCATGTGTTAATACTCAGCGGCAATAAACTGAAGCATCCAGTTGCCATATTGCCATATTGCCGTGCCTGGTTCTGGCCAGGAAATCAGACTGCCATTGTTCACATTCATCCCAGCTGCTGAATTGGCCATCGATAACTGAGCAGCTGATCAATGTTATAAGGCGAGGCTGGTTAATCATATTGAGCTACTTTCTATATGTCTGGAGCTAACAAACTCAACCTCTGTTTTCCCAACCCAATCCCTCTGTTAACATAGAGCTTCGCTCAAAAAACTCTTCGTAAAGTGTTAAACAAGATCTCAAATAGTTAATTTATATAGATCTTTGGAAATGAATTTAACCATGTCCGTCTATCAACCAATCAGTCTGTCCATCAATCAGTCAGTCAATCAGTCAGTCAGTCAGCCAGTCATTCAGTCAGTCAGTCTGTCAGTCCCTCTTTCTATCAATCAGTCAGTCATTCTCCCTGTCTGTCTGTCTGTCTATCAATCAATCAATCAGTCCATCAATCAGTCAGTCAGTCAGGCAGTCAGTCCGTCAGTCCCTCTTTCTATCAATCAGTCAGTCAGTCTCTCTGTCTGTCTGTCAATCAATCAATCAGTCCATCAATCAGTCAGGCAGTCAGTCTGTCAGTCCCTCTTTCTATCAATCATTCAGTCAGTCAGTCTCTCTGTCTGTCTGTCTATTAATCAATCAATCACTCCGTCAGTCAGTCTGTCAGTCCCTCTTTCTATCAATCAGTCAGTCAGTCTCTCTGTCTGTCTGTCTGTCTGTCTATCAATCAATCAATCAGTCCATCAATCAGTCAGTCAGTCAGGCAGTAAGTCTGTCAGTCCCTCTTTCTATCAATCATTCAGTCAGTCAGTCTCTCTGCTTGTCTGTCTGTCTATTAATCAATCAATCACTCCGTCAGTCAGTCAGTCAGTCTTACTTTTAGTAAGTGCTTTAAAGCTTCTCTTTTGGTATCAATTTCATATATTTTGACTAAATCAAGAGTCAAATCATTTTTGGACTTGAAATTTTTACCGAGTTGGCGAAAGGCCGGAAATTTATTGCCCCTTTTTTGGGGTTTTCGGGGCACCAAAAACAGACAGTTGAAAATTTGAGCTAGCCATTAAACGGGCAGCACAATCAAATATTAGCACAAGGGTTAAGCCCTAATGTCGAAAGGGGTACAGGAGGTGTGTGGGGAGGGGGAGGGTGCCTCGAAGGCAGAGTAGCCAGAAGGGGCAAGGGCCAGTGGGGTGGAGGGCAAAAGTGCGTTTGGCATGAAATGAGCTGCAAATCCTTTTGGCAACATTTGAAGCCAAGGCTTAAGCTTGGGAAAGGGTGAGAGATGGTTTTTGAGGTCGGAGGGGGGGGGGAGGGGGAGGGGGTGAGGACTGCTGCTGCTGTAATCTGTACGCTTACGTCAGTTATTGGGAGTAGGCTGTAAATACTTTAGTCGAACGCCAGCTTGGGGCTCCCTTTTTCGGCTTGCCTTCGGTGCCCTTTTTTGGCTGCTTTTCGGCTGGTTTTTGGCTGGCTGGTTCGTCTCCTGCTGCCGGCAGCAGTAAATATTTATGCTTGTGTTTTATTTATTTACATTGTCAAAACCAATTTTGCCCAAGGGTTCGATTGTTTTTCACCCTACACAGCCGGCCCCTAACATCATCCCCACCCCTCTCTGGCTAACACTTGTCAGCGACACGCATGCAAACAACATTTCTGGACAGAACTTGACGAAAGTGTTGTTTGCTTTCAATTAAAAAGCTTCGCGCATTGTCGCTTTGTCATCCACCTGCCAAATACTTAATCGCCGGTTGGGTCAGGGCCAGAACTGAAAGTGGAAAGTTAGAGCCAGCACTTCGGATTGGTCCCCAGTCGGCACTCGACATTTCGATTGCAATTCCAAGCTCATTCTGAATTATGGGCCAATTAACTTTTCATGTGGCACTTGGGCTGAAATTGAAACGAGTATCTGTAAAACGGCTTTGGGATGAGGTTCAACAGCAAATGTCATAATCAACCACATATTTGTACACTTGCCAGCTGATTGCCTTTCCAGTTATGCTGCCATAATCCTATGTACAGCCCTTTGGTCTGAGGTCGAGACGGCTTAAATGGGTAATTGCCCAACGCTCAAGAGCAGGAGAGTAGAGAATGGATATGGAAAAACATTTCCTGAAAAAGCATTTGCTTGAAAGCTGTGGGACTCAAAGGTGTAAGCTTTTCTCACAAATAACTTTGCCTAAAGCTAACTCGTTAGTCTAGTTAAACTCATCTCAGACTTTGCCTAACTCAATATAATGTTAGCCATTTTCTAACATATAGCTTAACCTCAATATCTCTCAATCTCAAACTCAATGTAAATCTCATCGTGAGCCCTACCCACAATCTAAGCATGAACCTTAACCTTAACCTTAACATTAACCTTAACCTTAACCTTAACCTTAACCTTAACCTTAACCTTAACCTTAACCTTAACCTTAACCTTAACCTTAACCTTAACCTTAACCTTAACCTTAACCTTAACCTTAACCTTAACCTTAACCTTAACCTTAACCTTAACCTTAACCTTAACCTTAACCTTAACCTTAACCTTAACCTTAACCTTAACCTTAACCTTAACCTTAACCTGAACCTTAACCTTAACCTTAACCTTAACCTTAACCTTAACCTTAACCTTAACCTTAACCTTAACCTTAACCCTGACTTATATAAATCTCAACCGATCTGAGTATCAGCTGAGTTATATCAAGTATACGCAATGTATGCTCTCTAATGATAGCTGACCCACTTTTATCGATTGTTTTGCATTACCTACTCCTTTGCAATCCAATTTACTTAGATGCCGAGTGCTCTATTGAGGCAAAAAAGGAGAGTCCATTCAGACCAATCCATTGATGTGAGCATGGCTGTGTGTGTGAGGTGGGATGTGTGAATGTGTGTCTGTGTCTGTGTGTGTGTGTGTGCATTAGGTTGTTTATCACGTTAAAAGATTGAATGAAGCCCCTTGAATTGCCAACAAAAGACAACTAAAGCACTTGGAATCCTCTTTGTGTTGTTGTAGCTCGATGTTGCTTGTTGTTGCCTGTTGTTGTTTGTTGTTGTTGTGTTCTCGTGTTTTTGGAACGGAACTGAAACTCGGCCGTCAGGGGCCATTCGCATGTCAACAGAAATGCCTTTCAATTTATTTAATAATGACCCCAATCAGTGGCTTGACGGCCCCAGCTTAAATCTGGTCCCTCCTCCGGTTATGCGGATGGGGCGCTGCGTTGCTTGAATGAAAACTTTTATTAATGCCACAACAGTCTGCCATAGCCTGGTGTTCACCCTTCTCCATCCTTTCGGCGCTTTAGTGCAGCGTCAGCTTCATAATGCGCCTGAAATTATGCAAGCAACTTTAATCCCCGGCAACTGGCAACTGGCGACTGGCAGCAGGCAAATGCCCGACACGAGATATTAGCACTTGGCTTCGTCGCGCAGCATCCTTCCAATTCACTCCAATCCCTCCCACCAGCCCCCTCTTCATCTCTTACACAAGTTTATCCCTCAACGCACTTATCTGCAACTTGCTTTATGCATAAATGGTGCGACTTTGTCGTTGACGCATTCCCATGCAGCTGAATGGAGGGTCGGCTGGCAAAGGTGGTCGTGAGCATGAAAGGATGTGCGGAGGGGGAGGGGAGGGACGTTGCTCATTTAGCAGCATGAGCATGGTTTTCCAGCTTTTAAATTAAGCGCAGAGATACACTTAATGCTCCATCAATTACCATTCGTTTCTTGCTACTCGCTAGTTTGCACTCGCTCTCGTTAAAGTCGCTCGTCAGCGAATCCCCGACAATAAATCAAGTGAGGTGCAGTATTCTGCAGCTAACTTAAAGCTGGCCATTAAAAAATTGCTCTTTAAAAGCAATTGGCTACTCGAACATTTAACGCAGGTTTTCGCTAATTCTCACTGTTCTTTTGCTTAGGTTAAATTGAACGATTATTCACTTGACTGAGCTTGAGTAAGTACAGCAACTTATGAGTTACTCTCTCTCTCTCTCTCTCTCTCTCTCTCTCTCTCTCTCTCTCTCTCTCTCTCTCTCTCTCTCTCTCTCTCTCTCTCTCTCTCTCTCTCTCTCTCTCTCTCTCTCTCTCTCTCTCTCTCTCTCTCTCTCTCTCTCTCTCTCGCTCTATACATATATACAAATATATCTATAAATATATCTATATATCTCTTTCTCTCACTGTCTCTCTCTTTGTCTGTCTCTCTCTCTCTCTCTCTCTCTCTCTCTCTCTCTCTCTCTCTCTCTCTCTCTCTCTCTCTCTCTCTCTCTCTCTCTCTCTCGCTCTCGCTCTCTCTCTCTCTCTCTCTCTCTCTCTCTCTCTCTCTCTCTCTCTCTCTCTCTCTCTCTCTCTCTCTCGCTCTATACATATATACAAATATATCTATAAATATATCTATATATCTCTTTCTCTCACTGTCTCTCTCTTTGTCTGTCTCTCTCTCTCTCTCTCTCTCTCTCTCACTGCCCGCACATTTCTGTAAGCTCTCGTTACAGTCTCTGATAGATAGATATTGAGGTTGAGCGTAGTCAAGCTAACCTGCTTATCCACCTTATTATTCGCTACGACTGCGTAACTATCCGCTACACTTTCTCTCGCTACTCGCTCGTTTGTATACCCTTTCGTTTCTGATCTGCCATATACTCACATAATATATGTAGTTGCATTCCGGGGTTGACTGAATGCGTTCAACAAGCAACAAGCTCGCTGTTTGCATCAGCCTCTCGCTACTCGTTCATTTCTTACTCGCTCTCGTTACAATTTATTTCTCTGTCTTTTAACCGTTGAGCTTAGCAGTTGATGCTATTAGCCACTCGCTACTCGCTTGCGTGCACTCGCTCGGCGAGTAACGATTAGCCACTCGCTCGCTTGAACTCCAATTTAATCGAAAGTTGACACAACTGCACCTTTCACCTTTCACCTGTTTAGGTGAAGCTCAGACTAAGACGCCATGCCCGACTACTCGACCAGGGGGCAGCCAGTGTCGCCTGCAACAGCAGGCTTGTCTCAACCAAAATGCAATTAGTGGCCACAATATGGCGACGGGTGGGCGACGGGTGGGCGCCGGCTGGGCGACCAGGCGAGCGGGCGAGCGGGCGGCTGTCGGTTTTATTGACGTCAAAATGTAAATGGAAAATGAAACTGAAAATGAAAGATGGCGACCACAAGTTTCAAAAATCACTAATGGATTTTTAATACAATAAATAATATGCAGCAAGCGGGGAACGGGGAGCGGGAAGCGGGGAGAAGGCTGCAGCGCTCAAAGGCGACAGACTGTGTGTGCGCATGGGAGCTGGTAGGGGGTCACTGGGAGGAAGGGGGACTCATCATAAAAATAAAAAAGAAAAACTCTTGTCATCCATTAAAATGACACACAGCCCCCGCACGAGAGCTCTATATATATATATACATATAAGTAGATACGCATATAAATATGTAACGTAAATGAAGGAGTTGATGAGACAGCACCTCCTATTAGAAAAATGTTGGCCTAAAAGCAATTGGAAGTGGGCCAAAGCACAGGCTAGCACACGCTCAAAGGTTCGATGAGCGGGGTGGGGGGTGGGGGTCTGCGTTGTCATCGATATAATTGAATAGATGCGCCTTTATTGCCATAAATGCTTTCTGCAAAGGACACACACGCTCGCACGCACACACGCACAAAGTGCTATTTTAGGCCACAAAAACCACAGAAAACATTATGGCCCCGAACACAAAGCAGGCGGTAAAATTGAAAGCAAAGCCGAATCGTTAGTTATTAACATTGCCCCAAAACTATCTCCCATACCAAAATCTATTCAATGCCTAATAAACATTATAAATTATATGTAAATGGAATCCAAGAAGCAGAGAAGAGAAGCTAAGCCCGTTTTCTCAGTTAAATATATCGAAATATTTATAAAGATAACAAGCAAGAGGTTCTAGTCGGGAGCTCCCGACTAGGAGATACCCTGAACCCCCTTCTTCCAACACCAAATGCAAATATAGATACTATTCTAGAAGCTACATGTCAAGTTTGCTGACTCTAGCTATTATTATTTACCAAAAAACAGGATTTCGATATAGATTTTTATCGATTACTTGGAAACGGGGCAAGTTATCGAATATCGGAAACAAACTGCGCGGGATCTAGGAGGACCTAAAGCTTAAATTTCAAGTCTCTAGCTCTTATAGTTTCTGAGATCCTTGTGTCATACATACGGACAGACAGACACGGATAGATCGACTCGGCTGTTGATGCTGATCATGATCATGATTTGCACAAATACATTATACCCTTATCACCCATTCTTAATGGGTTCAGGCTATAAAAAATGAGCAACTCGGCTTCGATAAGCTACGACTAAATCTGGGGCAAAGCCTAAGAACAATAATTGATTTACAAAGTTCATCTGTAGAGAGTGTCTCTTAACTAAATATAATCACCTACACTCCACAAATGTCTTATCTTCTTCATGTTTCTTGCTTACTTTCTCAACTCAAAGCGCTTTTATAAGACTTTCAAAGTGTTTCTGTCAGCTCAGAAATGAATTAAAGATAAAAACTCAAGTTGCGTTTCGAAATAAATATTATAAATATTGAGCATAATTATGGGCTAAATCATAATATATACCACTTATGATATATAAGATAATAATAATGTTTATCCCAATCTATATTGATGTTGTATTTTTTAACTCATTTGAGGAATTAAGCTGCGCGAAAGTGAAAGTAAGTCTTTGTTAGAAAACTAAACTGAATCCTACAAATTTGTACAAATTGTTTCCTTTTTTATTACTCATTTTTATCAATTCATATTTTATATGAAATATAAACGTATACATTTGAGACTCGAAGACTTCAAAGGCTAAGTCACAAAAATAAAACCCTTTTTTCCCATTTCATAACTCCCGAACCTGAACCTTTTGTTTGCATATACTCAAAGATTTGCCAGAAGTTGTCGTATCGATGTTTATTTGGTGACATTTGTGATAACTGACAAATGATTTAATACGAAGTCTTAGTTCCAAAGTGTCGATAAAAGGTGCTTGGAAATTTAAGAGTGCCTTAGAGTTGTATATTTGATGTAGAGCATCCAAGGGTCGGTGTGCTCAATGCTACTGATTTAATTGAACGAAATCAATAATTCATTAAAATAATGCATGCATGCGGGATGAATATTTATGGCCAATGCATGGGCGATAACAACAACAACAACAAAGTGCCACAGCATGAACTATGCAAATCGTCGACTTGGGTTAGACTGAGTCTCTCCCTCTCTCTCTGTGTGTGTGTGTGTGTGTGTGTGTGTGTGTGTGGGGCAATTGGCATCTCAGTTGGCACATGTAATCCCCAACAATATTGTTAACAACTGGCGAACGGACTGCGGATAACTCTGCTTAGCAGATAATAACTGACAGCACTGCAACTGGAAATTGAGATGGAAATGGAAATGGAAGTGGAGATGGAGATGGAAATGGAGATGGTTACAATGCCGCCTGCGAGCCGCTGCACTGAAAATGAAGAAGTTAAAGCGAGAAGCGGCGCGTCTAAAGGCGCGGGCGAAACAATCAAGGAAGCACTTAACCGAATGAAACACAAGTAAACAAATGAAAGTAAGTAAACACAAGACAAGCCAAAAAGCAAATAGTTAGAGAATATGGACGAAGGGGTGTACGGATGGGGAGGGGAGGGGAGGGGGAGTTTGTTGGTAACAGAAGCAGACGGGCATGAGAAGGCAACAGCAAGTGCTGGCCGGAAACAAAGCACAAGTTGAGGCAGCCAGTGGACGGTCCAAAACTAAAGCAATGAAATAAAATGAAAATGAAAATGAAAATGCATTAAGTATGCAGAGGCAGAGATGCGGAGATGCAGATGCAAATGCAGTTGGAATTGATGCCGAGTCGGAGTTGGAGTCGCAGTCGGAGTCGGAGTCGGAGCCGGAGCTGGCGTGTAAATAAAGACGCTGCCAACGGGTATAACGAAGTTGCGAGCCACCAGACGGCCATCAACTTGATGCATGGCCCAGGCAGACAGGCAGACGCGGCCAGAACTTGTCACTCAGTCACTCAGTCAGTCAGTCAGTCATTCAGTCATTCATTCATTCACTCACTCACTCACTCACACACTCACTTATTCATTCACTCAGACGGGCAGCGAGTAGTTGGCGACATAATGCAACAATGCGGCGGCATTTAAATCATTTTTATGGCCAGCAGCAGCATGCCACATGCCACATGCCACATGCAACAGGAACAACAACAACAACAAGAACAACAGCGGCGGCGGCAACAACTTGAAGCCAGACAATTACTTTAGCTGACAATGCAGCATTTGGAAATATCCTTTCTCTAACTAACTTGCTCTCTGTCATTAAATAAATAAACAAGGGTGCGTCAATCGGGTGTGCTCGACTCGGGGATACCCTGAACCTTCTTCTACCTTCTTCTACAAATAGATTTAAAGCTAACATGCAGTTCCCCCTTCCAGAGTGCTTGGGCCTGGCCAACATAAACACACGCGTTTGTTTTCTTTGATACCTTTCAAGATTCATAACCGATTTTGACGAAATTTTCAACAGCTATCGAATATTCGTAAACTCTCCGAAAGCATTGGCTTTAATTGATTTATATTTGATTGATATTCCAAAAATGCATCAAGAAAGGTTGACTTTACAAACGAATCGTTTTTTGGTCCACAACTTTTTTCAACCAATCGATTTTTAATTTGTTTGAATGCAAATTGATAATAGGGTTCCAAACGAATTCAACAAGGTATAATATTTTAAAATCAAAAGTTATTTACCCGAGATATTCAGAAAAAATCATCAAAAAAGCTTTGGTTTTCGAACCGACCCCGATTTTGATACAAAACGTGATGTAACCCCTTGCCATTTGGTCGATTTCGGTCAAAATTTTTATGCCAATCGATAGTCCCGATCCTTACGAGTCCAAAGTGGTATAAAATTCCAAAATCGGACATTATTTAGCCGAGATATGCCAAAAATGCATCAAAAAATGTGGAATTGATTTATTCAGCTATGGCATATACATAGTATATACACACTTATTGGGTTCGGAGAAGCTTCTTCCAAACATAGGCAATTATTGTTGGATTTCAGGCTATAAATATATATAAACATAAACAATTATTATTGGATTTGAACCGGCGACGCGCCGCTTGTTAGTCCGACGTGTCCGTCTTGACGTGGATGTCATAAACGGGATGCCAGTTCCTAAAGAACAGCTCTACACGATGGGCATGATTACGGCTTTATCCCATGCCAAGGTGTTCCGGTTCCTACTCGACTTTTGTGGCTCTCGCATAAATAGGCAGCAGCTGTACCAAATGTAGGCAAACGCATTTAGCCAGCTCGCTTAGTTAGTGAGTGAAGAGTGTGCGACTCGATGGTTTAGAACGAATTGAATATACTCTCATGTGTGCACCTTTTGTCGAATGTGTACAAACTGCAGGGCTGAGGACTTATGCCCGCTTGAAGGGCATCATTTGGGCAACCATCAACGGCTGCTGTTGTGGCCCACAACTTTTTCTATTAGCGCGGATTTTTTCCGATTTGTTCGATTTTGATAAATTCTGATGCGTCTTTAATATCAGTTTGTCATTGTCGCTGCCGCTCTCCACAGCCGATTGTCATCAACAACAAGAATTAGAACAACAACCACGACGACAACAACCACGACGACGACGACGACGACAGCTGTTGCTATCTGCGATTCGGCGTTGTTCACACATTTTCCTGATGAGTTTTCGCTTAAACAGCTCCAATAAAATATTGCTCAACATTTTTCACACAACATTTTGCAATTTAGCTTCAGTTCCGCCAGTTGAGCGTAAGCATGGGCTCGCTTAGGCGATTACCGATTATTCTCAAGCTATTCGATAGCCGATAACCGATTACCGATTGAAAGTAACGATATTAATGAAGATTTCAATTAGGTGAGAAGAGAGAGAGGGAGAGAGAGAGAGAGAGAGGGCGAGCGAGAGGTCAGAAGAATAGAGAGATATTTGGATAGAAGAATTAGAATATGTCAGCCGAAAATTTTGATTCAGTTTTAGAATCATTTTCCAGAAATATTAAATAATGGCGGAAAGTAAAGTAAAAAATAAAAAAAATAATAATAAAAAAGATTTGTGAGAAAAATTGTTGAGAAACCGCTGGGAACCGGGGAACAACAGAAAAAATACAGCACAAGAGATAAAGAATTCAAATGCTTTCAAAATATCTAAATTATCATGGGAGGTTGGGAGGGAGAGAGAGAGAGAGAAAGTTTACAAACTATATAAAGTTCTCATCGGAGGACATTAAAGTTCATCGAGATTACAAATAGGTTGTTGTTTTTGTGTATAAAAACAGTGTTCGAAAACACGTTAAAATATAGGATCGCGTTATAATAAGCAGAGGACCTGATAAACCTCTAAGCTACTTTTCTTTCAATAACGCTCATGTTAAAAAACCCCTTAAAGGGCTTGGATCTTCACTTATTTGATTGGGTTTTCCTTCGGGCAGTGTTGGAAAATGCTTCAAGGCTACTTCGAACCTATTTACAATAACAACCATGGGTAGACTTAGGAGTCTTCTACACTTGATGACACCGCCTGATGCGGCTTGTGGCTAGCTGCTGTTCTTCTTGAATAAATTATGCTTCCATTTCAATGTTGTTGTGAGGCACTTAATTAAATTTCGGACCCCTGTAAATGTTGTTTATTAAATTTCGTTTGGCACTCTGGCGTAAGTTTTACAATATCTTAACCCCATACAACCCATAAACCCTGGCGAATAAATCAAATGCGGCCGGCGTTGATTACGAATCAATGAACTCGACACCCAGCCAGTCGTATCCGAGTACGACTGCTGCTCGAGGAGCCGCTGCTGCTGCTGCTGCCGCTGCTGTTGTGGCAGTTGCAGCTGTGCTGCTAATTTACTAACGTTAATTAATGGCAAAATCGAAAATGTTCGCTTTGAACTTTGAACCTAGCCGCAGTGCCACAGACGCCACGACACGGCGCCACTTAAAGAGTTAACACCCACGCCCGCCGAGCTCCTCTCCCACGCAGCCTCTCAAGATGTGTGCTCGAAGGCGAAACGCTGTGCGCCACCCGCCGAGCCTCAGCTGCCACACAAAGGAAACGGAACACTTTGCCCCGGCAAAGTTGCCGCTCAGCTGCTGCTGCTGCTGCTGCTGCTGCTGCTGCGGGCTGCGGTCGCCGGGCGAAAGTTGCAAATAGACTTGAAGCAGCAGCAGGACGACGGCAAGGCTTTTAGCCTATTTTGGCCAAAGACAGGCAAGCTATGCCAAGGAATTGAAGTGCTCGCAAGGATATCGTTGTGAATATGCACCCGGAAACGGATATGATGCCAAGCAAATGGCGGCAACGCGGCAACGGGTCGATCGGCAAGCATTTGATTTGCCGCCGCGTCTCGCAGACTAATTTTGCATGCAGCACACAAAAGCAGACGCAAGCTCCAAAGTGGAATTGGCACCAGGCACAAAGACCGGGTGGGAGGCCAGTCACAGTCGCAGACTCGCAGTCTCAGTCTCAGTCACGCAGACGATTGATTTGGACGACACAGCAAGGAACTGGCTTCAGCTCCCAAGTAAACACGGCGCGTCCAGCTTTAAGTTAAAGTCGCAGCCTGTCGCCCGGACAGGAACGCGAACTATGGAAGCACTGGCTAATGTCTGTGGACTAGCACTAACACGTACGCATATGCTATTGAACACACACACACACACATACAAGCTCGAGCACTCCATGAGAATGAGACACACAGCACACCCACACACACCCACACACCCACACACACGGCCGATACACGCAGTGCACTTGGTCGAAAGTTTGGTAGTTTGAACACGAAATATTTTATTATTATATATAATTTGCCATTATGATGATTATACGTGGGTTGCGGATTTGGATTTGGATTTGGATTTCGATTACCCTTGCGCAGCATGTCGATACCAATACAAGCTTTCGGATTCAGTGAACGTCGCACGCCGTCGCCGTCGCCGTCGCCGCCGACGCTTCGTTGTGCTGCATACTTTATGGCCTTGACGCAATCAGAGACAAGCTGCGCGAGAAGTGACCATTGGTCCGCTTACCAATTCAATCCACATGGAGGGGGGACCCGACCCGCACTTTTATATTTGCGACTCTACGTGGATGCCGTGCGAAAAAGGTAGAGGAAGAAAAGTCCATGGTTCCATGGTCTCGCACCCATGGTGCAGTGCATGTAAATCCACATGCCAGCTGCCGTTTAACAAGCAAATAAATCGTTTTTATCATTTATTAAAAGTTCTCCATATTTGAGGTGCACAAAGGCAATGTCCAGTCCAGTTTTTTCTCTACAGTATGCAAACTCAATGAGTCGAAATTATGAACTGATTGAGGCACGGCAAGCATACGTCAGCTCTTCCAGCAAGCATAAGTGGGGCATACATCAAATTCATATTTAAAATGAACCATTGATGAGAAAACCATTTCAATTTTATATCTTGGACATTTAACTGGAACTTATCAGACATCAGCCATACTTCATCAATACAATCTTATTCACAAGTTAGCCATTAGTTTACTTGTCAATCATACATGGCATCAGGCGCTTTAATGCAAATCCATTTGTTATACATCAAGCACACATCTCTTTCCCGTATAGATCCGGAATGCATAAATTCGTCAGGCTACGTCCCTCCATTCATAATGTATAAATATACATCCTTAAGACCTTCGCTAGGCGGGCATCATACATACATCAGATATCTAACAGGCATCCAGACTTGCATCAAGCATCTATCGGGCATCCATCGGAAATCCTTCTGACTTGCATCAAGCGTACATCAAGCATTTCTTAGGCATTTATCGACCTTGCATACTTTCATTAGGCGTCCGTCTTGGCTACATTAGGCATTCATTAGGCATCCTTCATACTTACATCGCACCTATGTCAGGCACTCAATTCATTATGCGTTTATCAGACTAACATCATGCATCTGTCAGGCATTTATAAGAAATTCTTCAGATTACATCATACATACATCATACATACATCATACATACATCATACATACATCATACATACATCATTCATTCATGAGGCATGTATCAGGCGTCTATTCGACCTGCATGATGCCTTTATCAGGCATTCATTAGACTTGCATTAGCCGTACATCAAATTAAGCGTTTATCAGAAATCCTTCAGACTTACATCACATCAGTCATTCTTCAATCATTCATTTGTCTTCCTTCAGTCGTACATTCCCGAGTTAACAAAGCATTTCTCAGTCCAATTCAGCTGTTGGATCATGAGAGACTGTTGTGTTATGGCGTCAGCCCCTACACCAAAGTTGATTGACGGCAGAATTTGAGGCAATTAGCTGGAATTATCATGGCTGGAATTGTCATCTGATTGTCAGCGCTTTGACATGCACATCATCAGCAATGCAGACGGAATCGCTTCGTGCATAAATTAAGCAGCTTGCAACAGCCAACATGGGTCGAGGGAGAGTGAAAGGCAGAGGGAGGGAGTGGCGGGACTGGTTGGTAAAAAGCTCAAGTTGCACTTAATTAACTGCAATAAGAAACTGAAATTAAGCCCCAAGCGGAGGGGCGAACAGGGACAAAGCGAACATGATTAACATAATGCATAATGGGGCTGATGATGGTAAAAATGACACTGCTGATGACGACGATGATGATGATGATGACGATGATGATGGAGCTGGGGAAAGTGCAACAAAGGCGAGGCGGTACGAACTGGGCCAAAGTCTCATAATTCGTTTAGCTAATTTTGGCTCGTTAGTTTCGAATGGACGAGGTCGAAGGATGCAGGCTGAAGTCTGAAGGCAGCCGGGACACGATGCAACAATAATTGCGTTAATAATTGCTAATGGCCAATCATTGGCAATGTTGGGCGACAGCGGGCCGGCAACAAATGTTGCCAAGCAGCTGGCAACAAATGTTGCCAGCGCATTGGGCTGCCCAATTGGCCCAGAGCGGTTCGTGCCGCCTCGTGTGGCAAGTTCGTTTGCGACTTCGGCGCCGGTGCTCGTGCGGCAGCGGCAACAGCTGCCACACGCTGCTCTGCCACAAGCAGCGGCAAGTGGCAGGTGATAAACACAGCCTGCAACAGCCCCATGCCCGCCGCGACACGGCCGCGCTTCACTTACATATTCATATCCAGTTTCAGTGTCAATTGCAGTTTTCAATTTCGTTTGTCAGACCCTTCACCTTCTTTTCCGCACAGCGAAGGTGCCACAAAACAATCGCCGATAAAAATTTCAAGTATTTCCGGCCGTATCTATGGACGGAGCAGAAGAAGAAGAAAAAGAAGCAGCAGAAGCAGCAGCAGCAGGAGGAGGAGGAGGTTCAGTGGCAGCAATACAAACGGGCCTCCTTTGCATTCCGCGCATTTCACAAGAAATAAATGCCAAAAAAGATGGAAAAGTGGAAGAAAGAGCAGAAAGAAAAAAAGAGAAAAAAGAAAAGAAGAAGAAAAAGAAAAAGAACGAGAAGAACAAAAAGAAGAAGAGGTCAAGAAATATACAAAAGTGTAACCCCAGTCGAAAACAAAATACAAAGTGCTCTAGTCGAGCACGCCCGACTAGCAGATACCCTAAATTCAGCCAAGAATTCCCAAAACATTCGCACTTCTTTCCAAACACACACACACACACACACACGCTCAAAAACAGCCGCTGCGCTTCTTCTTTCGGTCTTGAAGTCTGTTGCTTCGGTGCTTAAAGTCCGATCTTCTTGAAGTTTCATAAGGAAGTGTATCCAAGTTTGGTGTATCTATGTGGCTCTTGTATTCTTCGGGCGAAAATAACAATGTCTGAAAATGGATAGATTTCAATATTACGAAAATGCGAGGTAGTAAGAAAATCGGATACTCTTTTTGCATATGGTATACGGGATAGATCGGCGCTTCACCCAGATTTATGCCTAGATCGACTCGCTTGGTCGTCCTGATTGAGAATATTCATTTGCATATCTTATAAGCTCGCAGATGCTTCCTTCTGCCTGTCACATACGCTTCTTGCACCGTAACATTATACCCTTTTATCCATTTTCAAGAGGTTCGGGTGCTAAAAACCAAACGAAATACAAGAGTAACGAATGCCACGTCGAAGATAAAATACTCTTCTTCTATGCAATAGCCTAATTCCCGACCGATTGTTAATATAGAGATACGAGTCCGATGTCGATTCGATTTCGCTTATATGCAAAGATTGGGAAAATTAATAAATGACAATATCTCTCCTGACGAAAACCCATTTCCCATTCGATTATTTCTATAGTGCTTTATAATATGATACTGCGATCTGGATAAGATTTGGCTCACATATAAGTAGCATAGTTTAAATAAGAAATGCCGGCGATCCGATCCGTCTAATGCAACAAGACGAGCCAAGTTCCTTGATAGCTCACAAAATAAGCGACAAACTAGAAACAGGAGTAAAGAAAATGGAATGCCCTTCGAGGGTATAAGTACAGAAACAGGCTCAAAGTGAGCTCCACTTGAGTTTCAATCGAAGAACACCTGGGGAATAGGCAAGGGTTGGTGGGGTTAGTGGTGGGATTAGAGGTGGGGTTAGAGGTGGGGCTTGCGGTGCCACCTACAGACACGCCTACCTGTGGCTCAGCTGGGGGCTGATTCTCGGCTTGCTTCCTTTCTCTTTCCTGACATTGAAATTTCAAAGAACTTCAAAAAAAAAAACTCCAAAGAAAAACTTAAAACTTAAATATTTTTTCACATTTATCGTTTTCCAAATGTGCTCTCAAGCTGCGCGCAGACTGAACTGAGATTTTCATATATGTACATACATATCTCCTCCAGGAAGCAACAAGCTGACATTTTTGGAAAAGCAGACTGTGTTTGAGAAAAAACACAACATTTTCACACCTCAACAAAATGTTGCCTTTAAAATTAAAATAAATACTAACAGTCAGCTGAGAGTCTAACTTTTAACTTTTAACTTACGCTTGACAAAAAACTAACTCTTTCCGAAATCTAGCTAGATACACATATTTATTAATATAATTCGTCAGGTAGACAAAGTGATGCCAGGAAAATCCATTTGACATTTCGTACACACATATATATTCCAAGGAAAATATACATTTTCCAATCTATACGAAAGCTAAGTATTATAAGACAATTATAAGATTTGCATTAGCTTTTAGCACATACGTAAATGCATGCCAAAATGAAGAGCCGCTTGTTAAAATTCCCAAATGCTTCCAACATAGTGTTGTAAATCGATTTCTTATAGAAAAAAAAAGGTAGTGTTGCGCAGCAAAGTGAAACGAATTGGAAGTGCACCAAAGCAAACATTTAAGACAAGTAACGATTAGATTCCAGCGACAAATTTAATCAATTTTTTTCTGTGTAAGCCACAGACATTGTTTAATAATAAGAAATCGAATAATAAAAAACATTTGCAAACACATTTGAGAATAGGACATTAAGTGAATGCACTCGAACCATTTATTTTTAGAGACTAGCTAATCAAATCAAAAGAATCGCAGTCGTAAGCAGGCATTATAGAGCTAAGCAGCGAGAGAGCGAAAGAGAGAGAGAGAGCAAGAGAGAGAGAGCGAGAGAGAGCGAGCGAGAGAGAGCGAGCGAGAGAGAGTGGGAGCGAAAAGGACAGCAACTGGAGGCCACTTTAGCAATTTAAACTGAAAGTAATTCCACTAAGATGTTTTAACAAATTCAAATAGAAATGGCGACGGAGCTGACAGCAGGGGACGGGGACAGGGCAGCCGGAAAGGATGCAGGACTGGCGCAAGGATACGGATATGCTTGCGACTGGCAACTGGCTAGCTAGCAGGACGCCAGGATGCGGGCAGGTGAGCCCCGAGACAAAAGCGAAGCGAGCTGCCCCATCGTCTGGGCAAGGCAGAGCAAAATTTGAAAGTGAAATCAAACAATGCGAAAATAACTTGAAAACAATGTCAGGTTTAAATGTATACAATATACATATATATATATATATATAGATAGATATTTGTGATATCACCAAAGCAAAATTGTTGCACCACAAGAAACAAGGCGAAAAGTTTGTGTTTTTTTGTTTTTCTTTTAAATATCTAAAGCAACTCATCTGCGATATTTACTTTGGAACTTACAATTTTCTTGAATTCGTTGCAAATATTATTTAAGCAACATTTTATTAATAACGAACTCAATTTTCAGCTTAATTACTATTTGCTGAGGTCTTTCATCTTTTTTGCTCACTATTTTTACCCTTATTCGTATTTAAATACCTCTAGTATTTATTACAATATATAAGTTAATTTGTGTCTCAATTTTGAGCTTTATCCGAGTTCCTTTCGTGCACAGTTGCACTGTGCACTTGCAGAGAATCCTCGAAAAGCAGATGTAGAATGGGACCCCAATAAGTATGCTATATATTCCTAAAACATGTCCGAGTCCAGCGATGCCCACAGTTATAGCCTGGTCAAAATCGCAATCGCACTCAAAGCACTTAAGTTGGGTTTTCCAATTGGATTTGATCATGTTTCCATGTGCCCGTAGAGCTCTGAGGTATCTGTTCGATGGAAAGCTCGATCACAAGACCAATTTTGATATGGCCAACTTATATGCTTTTCAAAATTCTATTTACGAGCTCAAGCAATTAACTTACATATCTACAAAGCCGTACAAAGTCGAGATACTAAGCATATCATATGCCATAAGGTGACTTTCCAGTTATCGATAGTATCGATAACAAATCGAAGGCCTCGGCCATCTCTATGACCGATATTCATTCATCGTAACGGAATAGTAAAAAATTAGTAGAAATTGATAGAAAATACAAGTTTTTGTACTAAAATACTTTTAATTATGAACTCTTGAAATATTAAAAAATATATTTACCAAATGTTTATCTTGTAGCTAAGCGCAGGCTCTGCGACGCTGCAATTTCGCTGAGTGTAGACGCATTTTGAATTTGTTTTGACAGCAGCCAAAAGCCGGTCCAAGCCGTAACCTCCACCTGTCGTTGGCCTCGTTCGGTTGTTGTTGCTGCAACCGCAACAGCAACAGTTGCGGTGACACTTTTGTCGCTTTGTAGCAAAGGCAAAGGACACTTGAGTCAAGTGCAGCCAGCGGGCAACCGTTGCGGGATGCAAAGTTGCAGCTGGCCGAGGGTTGGGGGCCAAACGCAAACGTTGATTCCATTCTGCGTTTCATCGCACTGTCAACACGGAGATACATTCATGGCAGGTTGCGAGCTGCCGGGGGACCTGGCGTGGGGGCAGGATGGTGGGTTTGTAAAGCTGATGATATGCTACCAGCCCTTAGCCCGCCAGCCCGCCAGCCCGCCAGCCTGTCCTTGCCAGGCAAAAGTTAACTTAAGCAGCTGCCAAGTGACTTGAAAGTACTTGAGCGCATCCTTAAGCAGGATATCAACTGGCAAAAGCGTTGAAAGGAGCAACAGACACCGACTTGTTGTCTATCTGCTTGCCTGTCTGTCTCTCTATCTCTCTCTCTGTCTGTCTGTCTGTCTGCCTGTCTGTCTGGCTGTGTGAGTTGCATGAATGTGCGTGCAACAACAACGTGCCGCTGGAGCGGGCGCTGACGCGGGCTACAAAACGCCGCAAATCTCAGCCAATGTCAAAGAACCAAACACGAAAACACACACACACACACACACACACACACACACACACACACACTGAATATGTCCGCATTCTGGACTCAAGTACTCCCCCATTCCCCATACCGCCCCATCCCGCCCCGGCCCGCCCGCACACACCAGAGCCCTGAGTTGATTCGCGACCGCGTTGGCAGCACGTTGTGGCCTTTTATTAGATACGTGCTGTATCTCTGTTTACCAAGTTTGATGGTGTTAATGCCTTTTGTTCTTGTTGCTGCTGCCCCGATATACATCTATGTCAACCAGACGACACTCTGCTACATGCTACATGCTACATGCTACATGCCACATACCACATGCCACACGCCGCTTGCCGCATGCCCATTGCCTGTTCCCCTTATTCCCTTTTTGCCTTTGGGCTTCAACTTGGGGCATGCCTTGAAAAGTGCAGCGTATGTGCTTTTGTTATCCTGCGGGGCGGGGCAACCTTGGCTAGCTGGCTTTAATGCTGGCCCCGTTTATATGGCCGCTCCAAAGTGCCCCCAAACTGAAATTTATATAAAAAATCTAATTAAAATCTAAAATTGTCCGATTTCCTAATGGCCACAGCAACAGCAACAACAATAACAACAACTGCAACAATCTGTAGTCAAACTCTCATCGAGCTAGAGTATCTACAAACGCGACAACAACTGAAACAACAACAACTGCAACAACGACAACTGCGGCAACAACTCGCGCCGCGCATTAAAAATGCAACAAGAATTGTGTTTGGTTGCAATTGGAGGTCATGAGAGGGCTACAATGTGGCCAGACAGGGGCGTACAGCAGCGAAAGGTAGAAAGAGGGTGTCATATAAAAGAGAATTGCAAAAGCATAAAGAAAAAAAGGATTTAAAGAAGAATTCTTAAGCTAGTTCTTCGATTGGCAAAACATACCCTGAACCCATTAAAAATGGTTGTATTTGTGCAAAATGTAAATGTATGCAACAGGCAGAAGGAAGCATCTCCGACCCCAAAAAGTATATAGATTCTTGATCAGCATCTATAGCCGAGTCAATCTAGCCATGTCCGTCTGTCTGTCTGCCCGTAGTCCTATATGAGCTAGAGAAATTTTAGTTGTAGGTCCTCCTAGTGCCTACGCAGATCGAGTGTGTTTCCGATATTCGATAACTTATTCTGTTTCCAAGCAATCGATAAAAATCGATATCGAAATCCTGTTTTTTGCGCAATTTTGGTAAAAAATAAGAGCTAGAGACAGCAAACTTGACATGTAGCTTCTAGAATAGTATCTATATTTGCATTTGGTGTTGGAAGAAGGGGGTTCAGGGTATCCCCTAGTCGGGAGCTCCCGACTAGAGCCTCTTACTTGCTTTATGTCCCTTTTGTTTCGAAATCGCTAAATTCTCTAAAAATTCTGGCTCAGAGCTGGGGATTCTGGCCGAATTTGTGGCGAATTTTGAGAAGATATCTTGAAAATCCTAATGTGAAACAATCCGGCTGCGATTATAATATATGCAAGACTCACGAATTTTCTTGGTGATACTTTTAAACTCTGAGACTCTTTCGCATACAAACAGACAAAGGGACAGACAAACTATTAGAATGACTCGACTATTGTAACTGATCGAGAATATATATTATATATATATAATGCAAACCGGAAGTTAACTGAT
This sequence comes from Drosophila littoralis, assembly GCA_018903485.1. Classification (NCBI taxonomy): domain Eukaryota; kingdom Metazoa; phylum Arthropoda; class Insecta; order Diptera; family Drosophilidae; genus Drosophila; species Drosophila littoralis. The sequence goes on from JAEIGF010000591.1 coordinate 3,043,271, forward strand.
TTCTTGAAAATTAGTCCAATAAGATGCACACACAAATCCCTTTAGAAAGTTCGCTCTACAGATGCGAATTCCTCTTCATATACTACTTCTAGTTAACTTACGACAAATTAAAAAAAACGTTCATACAAAAATGCATTCGCTTAATGCATTAATTACTATCTTATATCTTTGAATCGGAAACATTTGTTGCCCCGACAACTTGAACAGACTCTGGCCACCCTTTTGCAAGTGTTGGCTTACAATAATTGGTTACCGATATTTGATAAGATGTGCCTCAGGGGAGCTAAAGATATATTTACACAGCTTTGCGCACTTAATCTCTCTTTAGAAATCGAGCCTAGGCAGATCCTACTGCAAATCGAGTCAAGGCTCATTTGCCTTTTGGCTGCTTCGTGCATTACACAACACTTGTTTTCTGCCAGCGTTGCCACAAAGCAAAATGTGCTCATCAAATTACATTAAAGCTGGAGTCTGCAAACAAAGCAGACTTTGAATAGGATATTCGAACGATTAGCTCGAACTATCGTAAAAGACAGTTGAACTAAAGATTGCCCTGAGATCCACAAGTGTTTGTCAATGTGCTAATTTATTACTCTTAAATAAAACCACAAATCTCTTTAACTATACGAAAGTCGTTTAGGCCCCTGTCCGTAAGGGCCTGTAGGTAGACTACGCCCATGGACGCTTACCGCAAGGACAGTACTGTACGGAACTTGACTCAATTCAATTCAACTCAAACCATGAACTGGCTGCTGTTGGCTGCTGTAATACCCTGTACTGCAGTTGTGCAAATGTGTTTAACAGGCAGAATGTGACAACTGAGACTGAAAATACATAAATACATTTTTGAACAGCGTCTAAGGCCGAGTCCGTACGTTTATCCCAAACCCAACATATGTAAAAGTCTGAGACATACAATTGGAAAAGTTATTTCTCCCTCTTTCCGCACATTCGATAAATATCGATTTTCAACCTTGATTATTTGGGGCGCATCTGTTTGGAAAGAATTCTTGTTATTTACCCAGTAAGCTGTCTATATTCCTGCAGGTTCTCAATAATAGATCCGCCCTCTTAAAATAGTTAACTCTTGAACTATCGCCTTTCATTTGTATATCGATATTTGATATATATATCTTTACATTGAGTACTTTGCAAAAGTTCTTCAATTAATATCGATTGCATGCGCATATCGCAATAAGTTATTCATATTGAAAAAATTGTACTTATTTGACTTATTGAATCTATTTGTAGCATATCGATTAATGCCATTTAGCGCCTTTCATTTGTATATCGATATTTGATATATCTATATATCGAGTACTTAACAAAAGTTCTTCAATTAATATCGATTGCATGCGCATATCGTAATTTGTTATTCAAATTTACCAGAGATACTCTTTTAACTCAAATATACATATATGTAAAGCGTGTCGATTAATGTTTATTTTCTTATATCACAATTGGGTTAATATGTATTACAGGGCATCCGCTCGGTCGGTCATGTCTGCCAAGAGTAGTTGTTGTTGTTGTTGTTGGTTTGCAGAAACCGGAAATGCGCAAAACTAACGGCAAATGGCAAATGGCAGCAACAAGAGGAAGAGGCAGCATCTGCACTTCGAACGGGTCGACACATCGAGAAAGTGGCCACAGCCATCGGCTGAATGGAAAACGGGCAAATACAAGGGGTAGCAGGTGGGGCGATGGCGGGAGGGGCGCGGTGGAGGGATGCGGCTATTTTGCCCATATAAACTGCGAATAAGGCTAAATGTCATGGTTATGTTTACATGCGGTGCAAATGCAACGGAAATGGCAGTTAAAACTTTTTGCGGACGCGCAATTAAAGCAAATTAATGCAAAATGCATGAGAAGGTGGCGTGGGCGTTAGGGAAGCGGGGATGGGGGGGGAGATGGGGTGGGTCAGCTTGCTGTCGATGATGATTTGGCTGGACAACAGCAGCAGCAGCAGCAGCAGCGGCAGCAGCGGCGGCGGCAACCGCGTTGCATGTGGCAGCAATCAGCATAGCTGTAAATTATCAAACACGAAACGTAGCATGTGGCAACATTTTGGGGGCAAGGAGCAGCAGAAGCCAAATGCTGCATGTGGCAAGCTGCATAAATGCATGAATATGAAGAGTTGCAAGTGCCAGCAGCAGACGGCCCAGCCGGGCAGCTATAAGTAGCCAGCTGCATTGCCACCAACACACACACACACTCACACACACACACACACACACACAAACACGGGCTACATGCCACAAACAGTTGCAGATGAAATCGAAATTGAAAGCACGTCAATAAGCTGACGCACAATGTCAGCGAGTGAGACTGCAAAGTGGGCGCTGCGAATGGGGCGGGGCGGGGAGGAGCACTCGCACATGCAACATGCTGGCTGTGGTCGTGGCATGTGGCACGTGGCACGCACATTGAACGCATTAAACGTATCGGCGGAAAGGGGCAAGTGGCAAAGTGCCACAACTCGGCCTGACAGATAGGCAGAGAGAGGGGGAGAGGGAGAGGGCTGACTACAGCGGGTGAGCAGGAGCTAAGGAGCTGTAAGAAGGGGCAAGAACGGGCAGCCAAAGCCTTGGGGCATGTCTTGAACAGGGCTTTGTCTGGGGCTCTATCGACTTAATTGCTATTCTAAACATGTTGCACTTCATTGTTGCCACACGATGCCGGCGCCTGGCCAAAAGCCACGCCTACACACACCGACACACACCGACACACACAAACACAGAGAATTCTAGTCGAACGCCTTGTCACGTTGCGGTAATTAAATTATGTGCAGCTGCGGGAGGTTCCGACAACAGCCCAAGTGCGCTGCTCACTTGAGGGCTACGGCAAGTGGGCGAGAGGGGGCCGAGGGGGCGGCGGTTGGGAATCGGTGCGAGAGGACTCGAAGACATTGCGGCAAATTAAGTTTGTCTCCAGTGTGCGAGGCATTGAAAGACCAAATGCGCACTAATTTCAGGAACTGGCTCGCAACCTGAACCTCGACATCGAACTCGACTCGAGTCGAGTCCAGGTTGGGCAGGCCCCAAGTCTGGCATAGAATATTTCACAAGTGTGCCTCTTCTAGCAGCAGCTGCCATAACTGTTTGGGAATTTCAAGCGAAAATTATATCAGCTCTGTGCGCTAGCTTGTGGTCTGGCAAGTCGCTCGGCTGCCATTGAATATTAATTATTCGGGCAATACTCTTGTGCGGCTGTCCTCCATGTTCACTTTGCTGGCATGTATGTACGGACAATACTCTCCGAACTCTCTTTTCTCAATCCAAATTTTCTCTACTTCTCTATAACATATATTTTCAAAGCGGATTTCTCCTCGGACACAAACTGGAACCGTGCCTGTTTAATTCTTCGCAGTTCCGTGTTTACCTATATTTGCTGTCCTCCTGGTTCAGTTTTGTACTCATGTTTATTAAATACTTCTCTTGTTCTTTTCACTAAATTTCTCCACTGTTTTGTCTATGTCCTCTTCTAACATATGATATTTCTATATGTTTAATATTCTTTCTGATTTTCAACTTTCAGCTTTCAGACGCAGCTCGAAACTATTTGCAATATAATCCTATTTAAAGACTCAGGCTCTGGCAAAAGCTTTTCATAGCCAAACAAAATGTGTGTCCTCCATGTTTAGTTTTCAATATTAAAGACGGTTCATCCATATATATATATATATATGATTTGTGTTTTTAGGTCAATTTAAGCCCATGAATCTCGCTCCCTAATCACATTACCTGTTGCTCCTTTCAGCTGTCCTCCATGTTAACTTTTCTATGCACAAATCATGATATATTTATAAATATTGAATATAAAACCAATATGGGACATGCTTATTTGTATATTTAAGCCCATAAATCGCTTACCTGCTGCTTCCTCTTCGCTTCCATAACACAGCTGTCCTCCATGTTCACTTTGTCATTTGAAAATCATTTGCTGCAGGCGAAGACCTGCTGCTGGGCGCTGGTCAACAATCCACGAAAAGGCAAACTTCTGCAGCCGTTCGTCCAGCAGTTTGTCCTTTATTATCTTGGCTCATTGCCTGACTCTTTGGACTTTGGTCTTTGGTCTTTGCCTTTGCACAGTTCACTTTGCGAATGCCACAACAATTGCAAATACGAGTACTTAATGTATATATTTATTTGCCATTTGTTTTGCACTTGGCCCTGGCCCTGGCCCAGCCCCAGCCCCAGCCCCAGCCCCAGCCCCAGCCCCAGCTCCAGCCCCAGCCCCAACCCTGGACCTGGTCGTGCCACCTGCCACCCGCCTTTTGTGCCTTTCCCCTTATTGTTGCAACAGTTTGTCTGGCTGGAAAAGTCATGTGTTGCAGCCTTTTTTATCAGTTGCCCGAGCTCCAGAACAGGACACGCTTGGCCAATTTGCAGTCCTTTTAATTAGTTTGTGCACAGGCCACAAAACTCTCGACTGCATAAATAAATAAATTTATAAATTGTTAAACAAATACGCATATCAAGCAAAGAATTCAATTATGCATACCTAATTGCATTTGCCACACCTCGCACACTCCGCCATGAATTCTTCTTCTTCTTATTCATGGTCTTTTGGGATTTACCCAAAAACCAGTTCAGAAACATAAACTAGATTGTGGCAGCAGAAATGGAAACAGAACAACTTTAAACGGACTGCCAATCGGGCTCGTGTAATCTCTATATATTCAACTGTTTTCTAGATCGAATGACTGACTGACCGACTAACTGATTGACTGATTGACTGACTGACTGACTGACTGACTGACTGACTGACTGACTGACTGACTGACTGACTGACTGACTGACTGACTGACTGACTGACTGATTGACTGATTGACTGACTGACTGACTGACTGACTGACTGATTGATGATCAATCTATATCCCAAACAGTTAAAGGTTTCTGCATCATTTCACCCGCAAGAGTGGAAAAATGGCGGAAAACGATTTAGTGAAACCTTTTTTTACCAACTCCTTGACCTCAAATTCATTTTCAGAGATCATTCTTCAAATTAATTGGCGTTGTGTTTCACGCTTTCCGCGAAATCCATTTCGCTTGGTGAAAATGGGGCTGGATGGAAGTTTCGGGCTCTAGCTCATTTCTCTAAAAATTCGTTTGTGCCCGTGTCACGGAAAGTGCGAATCAAAGTTTTTTTTAGCGAATATTTGTTTTGTTCAAAGAGAAAAACTTGACAAATGCGAGTCCTAAATGGCATATCATCACAATATAGAAGGATATTCGGCTGAGATTTCAAAAAGGAACTCATAAAAATAGGTGATATGAGGACCGATGCCATTTTGTAAACTTTTTTTTGTATTTTTTTAATTTTCAACTATTTTGTTTCGCAAAGATATGATATAATTCGCCGGCAAAGGACGAAAGTAATACAAATTGCATAAAAATTGTGCCCATATTTTGTTTCCCAGTTGATTCGGGTTCGGCTGTCGATATATTCTCCGGCTGAATTATTGCCTAATAGATTGTTGAATGAAATGAAACTGATTTCAAAATGTTGTCGCTTGGTTTTTTATGTCCAATTTCGTGCAGTCAATGTGACAGTTGTTATAGGTTCCTCATGCTGCTCGCGGCACTTTCCTATAATGCTTTCAGTTTTATTACATATTGTGAGTTTATTGTGAACTACAAATAACAGCCATGGCAATTTTTGTTAAAAATATATAAAAGGAAACAATTTTTCGAGAAACGAAACCAAAGCTGGCATACACTTGCGTTCATGGCATTTTATCAAAGTTCATTTATACTCAAGTACTCGAGTAGCTGAAGAAAAAACCAAGTATATGTTACTTAACTTGAACCCATCTTAACTTAACTTAATATTTTGAGCTTCTCACTCTTTCAAGTGCTTCTCTCTGTTGTAGACACAGCAAAAGCGGATTCCAAAGAGTTAGCTCTTGTGGAGGTCAAAGCTTCTCACTTAAACAAAATCTAATTGGATAAGTGCAATAAGCAAGTTTCTTTCTTTACATGCCACATCGCTAGCTACGACAATTGCTCTCGAAGTTTCTTTTTTGAAAACCTTCCTCTGCAGACTTTAATCGTAAAAATTGTCTCTTCCTTGTGTTAAACCACGTATAAGGTTTCTTCTTCTTAAGGTTTCTTTCTGTTCTCAACTGCTCAGATGTTGCAGTCTTTCGGCTAGCCCAAATGTGTCTATAGACCAACCAGAGTTAGGGTATTTGCCGATACTGAGAAACGGCAACGTGCAGCACGAAAGCAAAATGCCCCAGAGCCCAATAAGGGATGATGGGAATTTTGCTAAGAATTTTTCATTTCCTTTTACTCAGCGTGTGTGTCAAGTGGCGAATGGTGGGAGGGGCCATGGATGTTATTGCTGCCCCAACACCCCCCAACCCCCCAACCCCCAACCCCGTCCGCAAGACAATTCCAATGCTGATGCTGTCCCATTCAGACACAAACACACACACACAACAATTGTATTCAGAGCATTCAGTATAACTCGCTGGCATTGCTTAGTGGCATTCGTATATCATTTGGTATATTTGGTATATTGGGTATATATTGTCATATGTGGCAGCCAATGAAGTGTCCACCAATGGACCGAGCTGTTGGGCACTTCAAATATGGGGGCGGATATTGCCAGCCACTTTCCGTTGCACAAATCAATCGTTGCGAATCGTTGGCCGAAGCTCCGCGCTCCGAGCTCCGAGCTCCGAGTAGGGAGCATAATGTTCAAGTTCAGATATTATTTTATTGATAAAACCAATATATATATATATATATATATATATATATATGGATGATGCTGCATAATTAGCTGAGCAGACATCGGTGAGCGCCCAAAAAATCATTTGATAAGTCGTGAAATTAACTCTGTTCCTAGTGACAGCTAGTTTTGTGGGATTTACAGAATAAGCGCAGGTTTCATATTTCACTTTCTTGTTTATAAGTATTTTCCATAAAATTGAGTAATAATTATAATAGGAACTCATTCAGTTGGGGCTCCCTTTGCAGATGCAGAACGCTTTTCGTAAAGATCATCTGTGCAAGTACTCAAATATATTCCATAGCTAATTTTAGATATCTATGGCCAGATCTCTAACGCACAACTTGGTTCTGTTTCTGTTTCTGGTTCTGTTTCTGTCATTATCAGAACTTAAACGTTTTTTATTCCCATACAATTTGCCTGTTCGCAGCCCCGAATAGCTCAGTTTTGCAAACTTTTTACGATTCATATAATTATTACTGCGAACTTCATTTGGTTACGCTTGCTTCTTCTGCTCTTCTTCTTCTGCTCTTCTTCTTTTCTTTTCTTTTCTTTTTTTTTGCTATAAACTTTGATTGTCAAATGACAACTTTAAAATGGTTTTCGCACTCCATTCCCCTGCCCCTTGCCCTGTCCCATGACCCCTCCAGACCCCTCCAGACCCCTCCTGACCCCGCCCACTTGGCTGTCATGTACAATAAATGAAATCAAAAAGGCAAAACCGATTACAAAACTTGTCAAAGTTGTTTGCTTGGCCGACAATCTACTGATAATTACTATCTGGGGAGCACTAACTTATAGCCGAAAGTCTTTGCCCCCCCTCCCATCCCCCTCGACCTGCCTACCCCCCGCTTGGCGTCACAACTTGCGGATACTTTGCGGCGTCTTGAACTTTGCTCAGCAGCTTCTTCTATTTGTTGCCTACCCTAGCAAAAGGTTACTCTGTTTCGCTCAAGAACTATGTAACAAGTTCTGTAAATGTCATTTCGAGGCTGATAAAAGTGCATAGATAATGCTTCTAACTTACCAGATGAACTGAGCTCTTCTTCTTTGGGCCACCTTATCCGTTATAATATCTGTAGTTGTCTGCGCCCATCTGAAGATATCAAGCTGAAACTTGTTGCAACTGTTTCTCCTTGTGCGAATCAGTCGAACCAGAGTCGGTTAGATTCCGGCCATATAAGCAAATCCCAATGCTGCCAGCTTCTATGCGAGCTCAGCTCTTCCTGCTTCTCTTTATGCTGAATTGCAAGGCTATATCATATGATATATGGAAGCGAGACTTCTTCAAGCTAAGTATGTTTTCGGAACTTGGCACAAATGCTGCTGCTGCTAAAGACAACATGCATAAAACAACAAGCTGATCTATTTCATAGCTACATATATTATCTATACAAAATCTGATAAAGTCCTTCGCTGGCTTTTCTTATTTTCTTAATATCTTCATTTCACAAGGTCTACTTTTGTTACTCTTAAGCTCCACTCCGTTCAACGATATTGTCTTCTTTCCAACATCGATACACTCAGCTATTCATATTTCGATACATACATGGGCCAATTCGATATCGATTAATATCGGAATACATTGGCTTCTGTTGTCTTCATCCGTTTGGTTACGTTTTGGTACAATAATACAGCTCGAACCCATCTCCTATCTCGTATTGTATTGTATCCTCCTGTTATCCCCCCCCTCCCCGCCCTCTGTTACTTAACAGACGTCTAACATTTTATCGACCACAACAGGCTCTTATCGATATCTCCAGCTGACAGAGTTGCCAGCTACATATAAAGTTGTTGTCCAAGCGTATTTTATGATTTCAAATGAGAATCAACTCTGAATATAGAGTATCTACAAGTCACATTATTTGTTAGCTAACTGTTCTATGCTGGTTTTCCTAGAAGGTCAGGTAAGTGGTGGGGGGAGTGGGGGGGGGGGCATAGCTGGCAATCAGCGAATCGAAATCGGAAAGGCAAAACGTGTGTCAGCAGAAAACGCTGAAACTGAGCTCAGGACGCGCGCAACACGATGCCTGCCAAAAAACAACAAAAAAAAACTTGTCTGTTGGCAGCCTTGCCACGCCCACAGACAACTTGGAGCTGTACTCACATACATAAATATCTCTCTCTATATATATATATATACTCTGTATATTTGTATATATATATAAATAGAAATATATTTTTGTTGTTCTTTGCGTGCGTTCTGTGGAAATTATTTAACTTTTCATAACTCATCTAACTAATATTGCAATTTAGGGCCAAATATTTGTTGACAACACGCACACACACACACACACACACACACACACACACACACACACACACACATGGCTGTATAAGTGAGGGGGGGGAGGGGCTTAGATGAGAGGAGGCGTGGCACATGTGACAACATTGTTGACATGTTCAAAAAAAAAAGTCTCGCTCGAATATTACATCTTGACTTTTGCAAGCGTTTGCTCCTGGCAAATGGAGACGCGAGGCACAATGCAGAGGGGGGAGGGCTGGTGGTAGAAGGGGGTGGGCGGGGGTGGGAGGGTTGGTGTTGCATGTGTAGCTATATTTGGTTGGACTTGCAGCGCAGCGCGCATTGCAACTGCGCACTAATTAAATATGATAAATATGAGACGAGCAACTTTTGCGGCGCGTGTCAACAGCTGAGATGCGGGATTTATCAGTTGCAAGTTGCAAGTTGCAACCCTACCCCCCCTCTCTCTCTCTCTCTACTGCCACGCCCACTGTCAGAGCTTATAAAGTTGCATGTTTGCGTCTTAAGCTGCAACATAATTTGGGAAGCAACTTGAGAAATCTAACGACTTGAGTCTTAACAGCTAATTAGTCGAGAGTTGGAGAGAGATGGAGAGGGAGAGGCAGAGCGAGGGGGAGAGAGAGAGAGAGGGAGAGGGAGAGGGAGAGGGAGAGGGAGAGAGAGGAGGAGAGAGAGAGAAATGGAGGCAGAATGTGAATGTTGATGAAAATATCGAAGCGATAATAATAAATAATAAATTTGCCATGCAACAAGTTACTTTTCTCTCGACCGATTCTTCCTATATAGCTATATGATATAGGAGTGCGATATATTGATAAGATCTGGCTCATATAAAAGCAGAACAGAAGATTTTGATCAAGATATTTTGATAAGCAAAAAAGTTATTGATATCGGAGCCAACTTTTCGATCGATTCTGCCTACATATCAGCTAAATGTTATAGTGATCCGATCTGGCCGTACCGCCCGAAACAGAGAGACGGACCTATGCAATGTTGCTCGGCAAAGAGACAAAGAGTTTGCTCAAACAACAGACAGACGGACTCTGATGCTGATCTTGAGTATATACCGTATCTGATCTGATCGATCGGAGATGGATATTTGTGTCTGTAGAAGAAAATATATATTTATATAGATTGAGACAATTTCAGGGAGTGCATAAACTCGTAGCCGGAATCGTTGCCATATTCCCCAATACATATATTTTTATTTTTATCAAATTCCAATTTCTGAAGAGGAGCATACAATTAATGCTGCCCTATTTGCTGAGGCTAGAATAGTGCGATTTTTGTTTTAATTGGACTGAAGATTCCCAATATATTTCCCCATCTTTTCTGGCTAAACTTTTGTTTCGCCAGCAACCATTCCACATGGTCGTAAATATATGGAAACAACTTGAAGCCTTTTTTGCAAAAATGTGTCAGCTCCCTTCATTCATTCAGCTCCCGAAAGGTGTCCAGTTTGCTTTCGCAGTCAGATTCACAGCAATTCTCGCCTATATTCAAGAATAAGTGTTCTTTTGCTTTGCAAGAGACGAAAAGCTGATGTTAGCCCTCGCCGATACCAAGGCGAGGCCACGGCATCAATTGCCTATTAGCAGAGTCTGCATGCGAGATGGACACCTTCGTCCATTGGATGGGACAATAAAAGCCAAATGTGAAATCAAAAACTGCTGCGCACAATTAGCAAAAGTCAGCCAAAGGACAATGACAAGGACAGGGTCAGGGACAGGGACACGAGAGAGGGACAGGGACACGAGAGAGGGACAGGAAGGTGGCCGCAAAAATCAGGATGTGGGTTCCAGGTTGCCAAATGACAAATGTTTGCAGTTGTTGTTCCTGTTGTTGTTGTTGTTGTCGTTGTTGTTGTTGTTGTTGTTGTTGTTGTTGTTGTTGTTGCTGGCGACAGTTTTAGGCCGCGTCCATCTGCCACTCGGCCCGACGGAGCTCGAGAGCTGCTGCCACAAGCGGCAAGTTTTTCGATTATGCGCTCGTAAAACTTGCCTCGTTTGTTGCAGGCCCAAACATCCTTTGTCCACACCAAAAACAAAAGCCACATGTTCCCCCCGACCCCTACCCCGACCAGGACCACAAGCAGGACCCCAACCAGAGCAGTCGGTCTTTGGGTTCAAGTTATGCCAATGTCATAAACAAGTAATAAAAAGCAAAAGATGTACAAAAAGCTGAGAACGCGTCGCGCTCTGATTACCATGTCATCATCATCAAAATCCGCTGCGCCCGCCTTTGAGCCAGCCCCAACCCAGGCAACCAACTGACGCCCCCAACTGCCTTTGTTGTCCGACTCCATGCGTGTAGCCGCTTGGATTTGAGTCCAGTCCAGGGCTGGTTCCAGCAAACATTTTGCCAAAGGTATGTGCGAGCTTTTGCTCTAATACTCTGATCACATGAAAGTGACTGTCAACTTTGACAGCGACCAGCAACAAGCTGGCCTAGAGCTCATGTCAGTCGAAGCGAAAACTAACTCCAGTTAAACATAGGGTTTAATTACTAAATATTCGTTGTGCTGATCCGGAGAGTCAGGCAAATAATATTTGTACTATAGCCTGAAACCATTTAAAATGGGTAAAAGGGTATATTGATTTTGTGCAAATGTATGTAACAGGCAAACATAACCCTGATCAAAAGTCGAGTCGATCTAGCCAAGCAATCGATAAAAATCGATATCGAAATCCTGTTTCTTTTTTTTTTTTTGAGCAAATCTCTTAGATATTAAGAGCTAGCGTTCCGATATTTGGCATGTAACACTAGAATTCTAGAATATATTTCATTTTATGGCTAAATGTATTTCTATTGCATATTGAATAGGTAAACTAGGGTTAGCTGCATTTGGTGTTAGTAGCGGAAGCTTTAGGGTATCAGCTAGTCGAGCACACCCGACTAGAGCTCTTTGCTTTGTTTTATGGCTAGCAGGAGAAGTCATGTTGGTAAATGATATATGAGAAACTGTATAAACTAAATTACCTCATCCTAACTTTGAGACTTCGAGATCGCGCAGTTCGCACAGCTTGAAACAAGGAGCTTACGCTCTCGGCTAGTCTCTTAGCGTAAGGGAAGATTGTTATTTTATCTTTTTTGAATCACATGCTCAAACTATAAACTTGGACATTAGAGCCCGCATAAGCTGGCCACAAATTCGAAACTCGAATCCGTTTATCTTAGCACGAGCTGTTGTTCCATATGCTTGACCAGGCAGAGAGAGAGACTATATAGTTAGTCTCCTGTTTAACTTTATGAAATGTGACGATCGCTGGCAGTCAACTTCATGAAGGACCCTCGTCGGGGTTGTTGTTCTGTGCGGGGGTCTCGCGGCCAGTGGCAATTGCTTTGACCCTCAGTTGACGGGGGAGCCAAGACGGGGCCAAGGGCTCTAACGGAATGTGTTTATTGTTGTTCGTCTATTTTTGGCACGTTTTGTTTGTTCGTGCACCATTTGCCCTTTGCCACCAATGGTGTCCATAGTAGACACACATACACACACACACACACACAAACATGAACATACGCCTCACGCACAGCAGCCAAGGATGAACATTTATTGTGCGCTTGAGGTTTCATTGCGCTTTTCGTATGTGAGTGTGTGTGAGTGTGTGTGAGTGGGTGTGTGTGTGTGTGTGAGTGTGTGTGTGTGGGTGTGTGTGTGTGTGTGTGTGTGTGTTTGTATCTTAAGGTGTATGGTGTTTACTTATGCATGCAGACTTTAAAGTCGCATCCCTCATGAGCTCAAGCCCAGCTTCAATCCCTGCTCGGGCGCCTGCTTCTGTCATTGCTCGGGCGCCTGCTTCTGTTCCTGCTCGGGCGCCTGCTACTGCTCCGCGTTCGGCTTGTGCCGCAGACACATGTCTTATGTCGTCGCCTGCCCTACACAAACAATTCATTTTTAATGCAAATATTTTTCTTTATTTTTACATTTCGGCCCGAAATCATCTTCTTCAGCTTCGGCGCTGAGGCAGGTGCTGACGGCGACTGCGGACCGGATCAAAGGTTAAAATAAACTGGGACACGTCATGTAAATGTTTACACATCATCACCAACATTCAGCTAAGCAAACATATCGACCTCATCGAGGGCGATGCTACAGCTACCCTCAGCCCTCAGCCCGCAGCCCCCTCCCCTGCTGCTCTGGTTGCATGCGTGTGTGTTGTTTGGCTTGGGACAGTGGCATCTGAGGGGCTGAGCGGCAGAGAGGAGGGGGCTCTGATTTGGGACTGGGGCTGGGTGGGGGCTACATTATTGGCGCATATGTTCAACACAAATTCCACAGATTGATGTTGGAATTTTTTTATTAGCATTTCTATTTGCCCTTTAAGCCAACTTCCCCAACTTACCCCGCCCGGTTAACCCACGCCCAGGCGCGACATGGAAAGTCGTTGGGTTCAGCCCCAACCCCCCTCCCTCCCATCCCCCTTCCTCGCCATCGCCCTCGCCCTTGTTGCCATTGTTTTTTGTGTCCTTTGCCCCCCCCTTGTCTGTCATTTTCCAACAAAGGCATTTTTCAATTGTTTTTTTTTTTATTTACTTTGATTTTCAGTTCGATGTGTTCGTTGTGTATGAGAGTTTATGAGCCTAAAAGCGTAAATCGATTGATTTCATGTTGATTACATTGATTTGTGCTCGTTGTTGTTGTTCTTCTTCTTGTTGCTGTTGTTGTTGTTGTTGTTGCCGTTTTATAAGCCGCTTAAAGCTGAGCATTGCCCGCAGATTTGCTGGCAACTCGCTTGTTGACTCGGCAACCCTGTAATCCATTTATCAGGTCGACGGGCCACGCAACTTTGATGCCATTCCCGAATTCCTCACTCGCTTCACTTTACTCACGAATGCCAACAATTTATTTTGATACTCTGCTCTCTCTCTCACACTTTCACCCGCATGCAGAATCGCTTTAAAATAATAGCATTATTTTAGTTAACCCAAGACATATATTATATATATATATGTATATATGTACACGTACACATATTCCCGTTCCAAGTCCAAGTTGAATTGAATCTGAATTCAGAGACAACAATAGCTAGAGACTTGTTATCGTGCACCTAATACAGCCTAGTGCATGAAATTATCGTATTTGTCATCGATAACGATAACTTTGCGCTCTTTCTAACATATCGATAAGCATTCAATATCGGCAACTCACTTTTTGATATGTGAAATACCTTTGGATGTGTGAAACATCGAGAATATTTTCTTTTTTGCATACCTTCAGGTGTTTTATATCTATTTACCGCATTTCTAAAAACAGAGTCTTGTGCTTTTTTGTATGCCCTATTTGTAGCCTGAACATTTCTGTGGGCGTAACGCAAGAAGTACAGCAATTGCCTGAGTGCGAAGTGAATGTGAATGTAAAGACTAAAAGGCGAGGATGTAGACCTTGAATACTTTGAGAATGAGCTCAGAGATATAATCCAACCAATTAAATAATTATGTAGAAAACAAAAAGAATGTTTGATCATAGTTTAGTAATGTTTTCGGCATTTCATGAGCATAATGTGACCGAGGGGGCGATTCAAAGTAGATATATAATAATCAAAGAAATCGAAATACGATGGGATGGAATCTTGTTTTAATATATAGAAATACTTAGTCGAGCATTGGAATTAAATCTTCCTGCCGATGGTTATAAATATAGGCTAGAAGTCATGAGAAGATATTTGAAGGAATCTTCACTTTAGTTGAGAAAATAGGGATATATTTTGTAGGCGAAATCCTTGGTCAAAAGACAACATTTATCAGAAAATAATTAGTTTTAGCATTAGATAAAAATAAAGAAAAATTTTCCATTTTTCGCCTAGACAAGACTAAAAGGCGAGGACGTAAAACGTTTATGAATAAAACCCAAAAGAAAATTTCTCAAAAAATGTAACTTTATCAGACAAGATCCGCTTTTACCACGCATATCCTAAAGATCCACCTCCAGTTAACAAAAAATAGATAAATTAAATATCCGAAAATACATGTTAACAGAAAACTATATTGTATACAACTATATATATATATATATAGATATGTATAAATAAGTTTCAGAAAACGGATGGAATCAAATAAATATTGAATTGTCAACGAGCCGATGGTGATAGCAGTAGTAGCAGAAAGTTAGGAGTCCGGAGCGGTTCTTATAATTCAGGCAAGTACTTTTGTAAAGAAAATAAATCAAACTTAGTTGACGGAGCAGTCAGATTTCAGCTGGATATAGACCAGCCCATGCAAGCCCAAAGATGGGCGTGCCAAAGTCTTTCTCAATCAAAAAAAGGATTGAAGTATTGGGTTTGGTATAGTTAATCCTGGAAAATTAATAAAAGCCGAGGATGAGAAATGGTGAAAAAAATTCCCCATATATTGGGGCTCAATATATATGAACACACACACAAACAAACGCACCTCACACACACACACAACACAGGAGAAAAACGTAGAAAAATGGAAAGTCTAAAAAACGTGTTAAAAAATATCATTAAAATATATTAAAAAAAATAAATGTAAAAAAAACATAGAAAAAAAACTTTTCAAAAAGTATTAAAAAACAAGTATAAAAACGTGTAAAAAATATATATGTAAAGAGTGCAAATGAAAACTATTCAAATGAAGTACAAAAAGATCTTAAGAAAAAGGAAAGACTGCAAACGGCGAGTCTCGGGCACAGACTGAGCACAGGAACAATTGTCCACTCTGCGGCAAACTTTAGAAAATCACAGCGTTGATATACGAAATCGAAAGAAAGACAGGCTATCGATAAATTTACAATAGCTCCCCTGGCTTAACAAGCGATAGGCACGAGTTGTGCTAGTTCTATCGATTAAATATCGGTTAGTTGCGAAAGGGCCGGGCACTAATCGATGCGAGCTACAAAAAAACTTCCTGGCGGGCGACAAGTAAATGAAATAACTATTTCGAATTGTCTTTAATCTGTTAATGGAGCTACTTTAGTTGACTGGCGAAAACGTTATCCTTTCACAGTTCGAAGCGCCCGCTGCAATATCCTTGTGAGCGGAGGAGAGGGCGGAAAAACAACACAAGAGCTCGCTGCTGAGGGATTTATACAAGGGTTTGGACTTTAACTTGCCAAATGATGACGTTCACGTTCGGCTGATGAACGGCTGGCAACAAAAGCAACTGGAAAATAGAAATTTGAAAATCTGCAAATAGAATAGTCAGTAGGCAAAGACGGGCGGGCAATTTTCTATTACGTATGCCAAACACGACACGAAACTTAAAAACTTTGCACGATAAGCCAAAGCAGGGGCGTCGTGACTGGCGGGGCGGGACGAAGCGGGGGAGGTGGGCATGACGGAAATGGATTAGGAGCTGGGCCACTCAGTCAACTGCTCAGTGTCAACTGTGAGAAGCGCGGAGAAGGGTGCGCCAAACGAATCAAATAAAAAGAGTGAGAAACAGCATGAAAATACAAAGTGAAATGAGCGCCAAATAGAAGAAAGCCGAAAGCCGAAGGTTGACTATGTGATTGCAAGGGGTGCCAGATTGTCAAAAAATAAAACACACACACACACAAACCTCAAGTAAAGAGAGTCGCCAAAGTGCACGACTAGGTGTACCCTGTAAGCTAAATATGTTTAAAGAAAACTCTTTTAAAAAGTTTCTATTCCAAATCTAGGGCTAATTACGCTATATAAGTTCATACTGTCCAGACTTTTTGTTTCATAGCAGAAAGAGCCTAAGCTACCCCACCTCAACAACACATTGCTTACAGGGTACACGGGCGGGGGACAAAAAGAAATTTCGGCATTAAGGCTAAAAATCACGTACGCCGGATTTCTGTTCCTGTATATATATGTATATATATATATATATAGTATGTATATACCATGTCAACGATGCCAACAGCGCTGAGCACGATGATGACAATGACAATGACAATGACGTTGAGCGCAATGATGAAATCATTCGACAAGCTGATCATCATTATGATGATACAGGGGTTGTGGGTGCAGGCAGTCAGGCAGGGTGGGAGGGTTGCGGCTCTAGGCCTTGACACGGCGCTTGTCAATTGAAATGAAATTGAAAATTATGCGAGTGTGTGGCTCTGCAAATGTCTGTGTGTGTGTGTGAGATGTTGATAATGAAGCTGCCCGTTTGACTCGACTGGTTAATCAAGTAGTTAACTGAATTGGCTGACTGAGCGCCTTATAAGTCATAGTCCTTAAGGAAGTTTAGATTTCGTTATTCTTGGTAATCGTCTAGGCGAGTTCGGCCCGACTGGATTGAGTGCTTATTGCTGATGGTTTACAACCATCTTTTTATACCCTCTTTAAAAGTAATCAGTAAGTATTTTACTCATGGAACGTGTATCGACTTCTCCGACCCCATAAAGTATGTACACACAAATATTCAAGATCAGCATCAAAAGCCGAGTCGATGTTGCCTAGAAAGTTGAGGGTATTTCCTAGTTGGGCATCGCGACTAGAACACATTTACTTGTTACATTTACAATTCATTAAAATTTTGTTTTCTGATATGATTAAAAGTAGTTGGTTTGCCTTAGGATCAGCAAGACGATGCATAATGACAATGCCGAACTTATCTTTGCCAAAACTATCGAATAACATTTTTTAACAGTCGCTGTCTAAATAGTTTTTTTTTTGTAACTGTCACAGTTGTTACTGTAACATAGAAATGACACTATCGATTATCGCTAATCGCGAGTGTAGACAGTGCAATCGATAGTGAGTATCGGCAGCTTATATACGATGAATCGATAGTGTTGCCATCAACAGCATAGCGGGCACCACTAACACATTTCACGGCATTTAAACGATACTTTTTCCATACTTTTTCTCCTTGGTTAGACGCTGCTCCGATTCGACTTATTCGCCAAGCTGCTCGAATAGATGATGAACTTATCTCACTAATGAGGATTATCACCACTTCAACTTAAATAGCTCATTTTGCGGTGAATTCTGCTGCTGCTGCTGCTGCTGCTGCTCTGCCCAGCGCAGCTGAGCCTTGACGTCCGCTAGAACGCTGCGTCGGCTCACAATTTCGACTGCAGGTCCACGCTCATTCCCCTTAACACACACCCGCTTAACCCACTCCAGCCACAGCGCACCCCCCTCCCTTCCGCCCGCCGCCCAACCATCTTCCTAGCAGCCTTACAGTTAGTTCTGAGCTTTGAGGCTTCTCTTCCAAGTTTCTGCTCGTTGCTTCGCCTTCAAATATAAACACAATTTTTACAGTAACCTCCTCTCCCCCACCCCGCCTACTCGTCGACGTTACCCTTTTGCGTTGCGGTTGCTTAGTGAAACAGTTTCCAATTCCGCTAAACCCCTCACTCCCCTCTTCCGTCTTGCCCACAACCCAATTTTTTTTTGTTTTCACTTTCCAGCAAGTTCTCTTCTCTTGCTGCATTCGCTGGCAATCCTCCCACTAGCCCCCCCACCCCCGCCCCCCGCATTCCATTTGGTTTTGGCTAACGAAAATAATATTACAAGTTTGCTATAATCGACTTTCAGCTTGTGGCCGGCCGCCGAGCTTTTGGCTGCAGTTTTGTTTCGCTTATCGCAAATATCGTTAAGCTCTCACTTAGCGCTCGGCCGCCCACTTTGCGCTGCTGCGTAGGCGTGGCAACTGAAATCTACATCTATCGAAAAATAGCCGCAGACCACATCAATTAGCTAGTTATTCGTAAGAGTTACTTTTCGAGAAATATCCTTACGCGGAACTCTTGGGCCTTATGTGGAAAAGTGCTCGCAGAGAGCCGGAAGAGTCGGAAAAGTGAGACTAGCAAGGAAAATACATAGCTAATTTGCTTAAGCATAACAACAAGTGGATAGCAACGAGTAAAAAACCAATGAAAACCACAGCGAGAGAATCTTAATTGTAAAGAAACGAAAAAGGAACAATAACAACAGAAGGTAAACCAAATCTGTAGTAGAAGTTTTTATCCCACCATTCAATAATTTGAGTAAATTCCATAATAAACAGTCGTTAAAAAATCGATTAACTTATCCATTAATAATACAACAATGAGTGGATAACTGCAAGTAAAACAGCAACGAAAATAACAAAACATTAAATAAAAACATATGAATCGCTGCGTATAATAGAGATTCTTTAGAAATTCCTTTAACGCATCTAAAAACAGACCAACGAGTAAATAATAACGTGTGCAACACAAGAGATGATTATACAAAGCCTGGCCGTGTCTAATTATCCATCGATTTAATTACTTTCTTTGAAGTAGATTTGTGATTTTTTTTATAAAAACTCGCTCATGAACAGTTGACTTAACACGACAACGAGTGGATGACAACGAGTAAAACAACAACGAATCAACAAAAATGAAAATAGAAAAGATAAATCGCAGAGGAACGAAGGAGCTGCAGTGATTCAATATTGTGAGAAACTTTCAAAATAAACACTCGTCAGAGATTTCCTTTAGCTATCTGACAACAGAGCGACGAGTGAATAACAACGAGAGCAAAACAAGAAGAGGTGCCTAAACAAATCTCCGCCATGCGTAGCTCGCCTTCGATTTAATTAGTACTCTTCTCCTATGTAAGTACCTTTGTGATCTTTCTCGCTCATGAACAGTTCACTTAACACAACAACGAGTGGATGACAACGAGTAAAACAACAACGAGAACAAACAATTGAAATAACGTTAAAGAATATGTGTTAAATTGTAACGGTTGTTGTTGCCGTTGTGTTGCCTCTTTAAAGCAACAAATTGCGGTACTCGTTATTATGATAACCACACCAGCACACAGAGACACACTTGAGCCTGGCTTTGGCTTTGCAAATGCGTATGCGGATGCGGATGCGGATGCGGTTCAGGATGGGGAAACTGGAGCGTGAGGCACTTGTGTCATTTGTAATTGAAAATGAAAATGCAGAAAAAACAACAAGAGCAACAACAAAAGGATATGCCGACAAGCACGACGCACAAAAACCAAACAAATACGAATGGAACTTAGCAGCGTGCTCGACTACAAGATACCCTGCACAGGTGTGCTACGTGCTAGTATAATGGCTATAGTAATATTTTCAAGCTATCAATTGAAAACTTTCGACATTTGAAGCTTTTAAAGGGATATCTTACATTTTATATAGCATGGTAGTGCGAAAATTATACAAGATATTACATATCAATTGTCACAGTCCTAGATTTTGCCCAGCCTGAGTTCACATGAATCAGCCAAATGGCTTGACTAACGGAAAGGCCAAGTCTGTTTTGCTAATGAAAAGTGCATAAATTTGACAGCTCAGAGCTGTTTTCTTATGCCTGTTGCAACCATGCCCATTACGTCTGTCATAGCTCTTCTACAACAAACTCAGTCCACAGGGTATATATACATAAGAGGAAACGCACACATACACAATATACGAAGCTTTGAAGTATAATAGGTGCGAGCGAGACGGCAATTGCGAAAGGCAGGCAATAATAGATGTAATACTGCGAGAGAACAGGAACTCAAACAGGATGGGGAACAGCAACAAGGACTTTTGCCGCTTGCCTGTCAATTTATATGCCGTTAGCGTGCTGTCAATGGGCATAAATGTGAAGTGCTTGCCAGCTAGACAGCAACCCAAGCCCCACCCCTGCCCTGCCCCTCGGTCTTCAGTTAGCTCGCTGCTCGCTGCTCGCTGTCAAACGGGACACATTCGTCAATTGTTGCTGAGTCGTGAGTCGTGAGCATCAGAGATGTGCATGCAGCGTGTTTCGCGCACGTGACACGAACACGCACGACCTTTAACCAAGGCAAGAACGTAAAGAAATTGTCGCTTAACGCCGCGCTTTAGGTTAGTTCTGTTGAACTAATCGATTTCCCGGTTTTTGATTTATATAGATATATTTTTTTTCATTATTGCTTGTAATTGAGACATACTACGACAAGTTCAACTTTAGCAGCCCTGCTTTATTCACGATGTTTTTAGTTCCGAAAAAGACATGAAACAAGACGAATTCATAAAATTAAGGCCTTAAATGAGTATGTTGCTAAATTAATTGATTAATTTTGTAACGCCAATAGTCTCCTTTTATTTTCTCTCTATATTCATTTCACATCTTTATCTTCGCACTGTAAAGGTCCACTGAAGAATAAGTAAAGTTTGAAGCTCCTTGATCGATAAGGCTCAAATCTAAATCTAGCTCAAATCGAATACTAAAGTATTTTTTACGATCTCCACAATATCGTCAACAACTTTAAATACTTTCGTTTAATTGACAGCTCGTCAGGCCGTGTCACGCCGTGTCAGGCCGTGTCACGCGCGCATCGCCAGCCGTGAGTTTTGTTTGGCATCGAAAGCCACTAAAAACTAAGAACTCGGGACACACTAATCAACAAACATTTACGCCGACATTGCGTGCATATTAAACAGTTAAGCGAGGCACTAACAACAATGCCAAGCCACACACACACACACACACACACACACACACACGCACACGCCCCAAAAGGCAGCGGCAGACGAAAGAGTTATTAACTTGACTGCCACCCCTTAACCCCCACCCACCCCCCAGCACCCGCCCTTTCGAACAGCGCCGCCTTTAAGCTGCTGCCAATGCTCACTCATTTGGTTGCCTATACAGCGAAAGGGGGGTGGGGGGGTGGAGGCGTGGCAGCGGGAAGCTTCACGTAAATTATATTCAGCAATTTATCATTTAAAAGTTTAATGTGCCTCTATAAATTTCAGTTGCATGACTACTCGACTCGAGCTCTGCGGGCTCGGGGGTGGCTGGGGCGGTGGGTGTCATGATTTGGGGCTAAAAGAGGGGGGTGGGGGTGGGGGTGGGGGTGTCTGCTATTAGTTGCAAAATAAATGGCTAAACCCTTCAAAGCAGCAGTTGCCACAGCTCAAGCGGCTTTGAAGGTCAAATGTTGGCGAGGTGAATGCGTTCAACCGAACAAAAGTGAATTGAAGTGAACGCGAAATGAATGGATTCATAGTTCATACTTAATATTTTGGGGTTTAGCTGCAGACTGCCGCTTGGCAGGAATTTGTCAGGCTAGCATTCATTGAATACAACTTATGTCAGCTAATAGGCCAAATTTTTGGCCATTTAAAAGGCCATGCTGTCTTGAGGGCTCTAAAATGTCCTGGTCGACAAGCACTTTAACCTGTTGTCAAGCGCCTTGTTGCCTTCATGTTGAACTGCCTGCCAAAACATAACTTCAAGCTTATCAAGCTGTCAAATGAACCAGCAACAGTGCTGCCACCTGGCTATCCATGGCACGTATGGCAACGTCAACTAACGAACAAACTGCAATTATTTATCATTTTTAATAACATTTCGAATGATTAGTTGCCGCCCACTTAACGACGCAGCGCTGCCAGACTTGTGCAAAATCTTTTAAAACATCTTTTAAATAAGAAAAGTAACTGGTAAACCTAACATGTACTTTAACAAAAACATGAGCATTTCAAGCACTTAGCTGCGGCCGACAACTTGTGTTAAATTCTCTAAGGTCGTTTAAAAAATGAAAAACTAACATGACTAACTAACTAACTAATATAACTAACATGAACTTTGACAGGAACATTAAGATTTGAGCTCATCGACCGCTTGGCTGCCGCCAACTTAACAATGTGGCGTTGCCAGACTTGTGCAAAACTAACAAGAACTTTGAAAGCAATTTCAATAAAAGCTCAGTTTTCTTTCAGAAACTGTTGTTGTTTCCATAGAATAGTTAAACAATACTTAGGATCTGTTGAAGTTATTGATTAAAGTTAACTCTAGATCAAGTCTTTAGCTGCAGGCGACAAAGTTGGGAACGTGATGAAAAGTCAAGAAAGAGTTGAAACATATTAAAGGAAAACTATTTGCGCCAGCGACAGGAGCAGGCGGCAAAGGAGCACCAGGACAAGAAGAAGCTCAAGAAGTGTTAGAATAAGAAGAAGAAGAAGAAGAAGAAGCAGCAGCAGCAGATTAAAGGAATGCGACGGCTGACGTGAAACCCAAAACGCAGCACGCAGGCGGGCAGCACGTGGCAGGCAGCACGTGGCAAGTGGCAAGCAGCCACGACACTTCACTAAGACCCCCCCCCACCCCCTCTCAGGACTGCACCCTTTCTCGTACCCCTTCCCTCTCGCCAACAACTTCTGTGGCATGCAATTTGTTTAGTGTGTGAAAATGAAACATTTTTTTTCACACACAGTCGCCCACAACCTCAATCTCTCCTTCTCTCGCTCTCCCTCCCTCTCTCTCTCTCTCTCTCTCTCTCTCTCTCTCTTTCTCTTTCTCCCTCCCGCTCTTTCCCTCCCTCTCGCTCTCTCGCTCACTTTCTTAGTGCTGTTTGTCGTCCTGAAAAGACGTCGCACAACACGGCGAATGATTGATGGTTCCCGCTGAACGGGAAGCGTTACAAACAAATGAAACTTTTGTTTCTTGCATAATAAAATAACAGTAAACAGGAGCACAGCATAGTGGGGACGCAGGACGACGGGCAGCAGCAGCAGCCGCCAGCGGCGGCAGTCGAGCCAGGACCAAAGCCAGCAGCAGACGAGAAAGGACCTTAAAACACATTTAGCTGCACATTCAATGCTCTAACATATATATATCTATATATATATTAAGATATATTTATCTGATCAGAATCACAATCTTGTCAACTAGCTGCGATAATCTGAGTAAAATGCTAGTTAATTAAATTTCATCGAAAAGTTGGGTTAGGTTATCCTAATGACCGAAACATGATATGGTAACACTTTTTTAATAAGACTTGGTCACTTTTTAAACAATCAATTTACTTAAAGCAACTATTAAGAGAAGGTTATAGTAAACCGATCCGCGTTATCTCCATATGTATGTATATAAAACTATTTGTCCTGAGTGACCGACTGACTGACTGAACGACTGACCGGCTGACAGATTGATTGACTGACAGACTGGTGATGTACGGCTATAACGAGGTTTTGGTAAGTTCCACACGCAAGTGTGGAAAAACTTTGTGTGAAACTTTTTGGCTTACCATCCGATCGATAATCAAAGATCAATGTTTAAATTCGTTTGAAAGTTGGCTCGCACTTTTCGGAAAAACCATTCCTCCTTGTGGGAAAGAGGGTTCAAAAATTTGGTGGTTTACTTTCAGGTTCAAATTCATGTGTGGGGTGTTTCATGATTTGCCCAAAATCACTTCCTCCTTGGTATAAATGGGGGTTAAAGATTTGGAGAAACCATTTGAGACGTGTTTCACGGTTTTCTGTGAAATTCCACCCGCAAGAGTGGAAGTTTGACGGAAAACGGATCGGATTTAAGCTCAATTTTTAGAATGTTTTGTGAAAATGTATTTGACACGTTGTTTGTCAGCTTCAAGAATCTTACCAAGTGTCACAAACATGTTGTGCACACGAGTATACCCCAAGTTAGGGCAAACACATTAAGAATCAGCTTGCGCTTAATTCCTTCGACCCAAAGAATTTTTCAATTTTACGCCAAAATAAGTTTTGGCCAGGCCCCGTAATTTTTCAACTCAGGGCGTGGTCATGTGCGGCGGGTTCGGGTAGTCAAAACGCAAAGGAGGCAAAGGATGCAGGGGGTTGAGTAGACGGATGTCCGAGTGTTCTATAAAATATATTAATAGATATTTTGTATATATTTATTTAAGTAGTGCTCGCTACAAAGATAATTAATTTTACTCATTTAAATAGGCGCTAATGTGTGTGTGTTGTGTGTGTTGTGTGTGTGTGTGTGTGTGTGTGTGTGTGTGTGTGTGTGTGTGTGTGTGTGTGTGTGTGTGTGTGTGTGTGTGTGTGTGTGTTGTGTGTGTGTTAGACATGTTACCGAAAACCGAAAGTGTCAAGGCTTATAAACGTCAGACATAATTATGCCTGCAGGATAATTGTTTAGACACATGAGCATAATGAAAACATGACATGGCATCCTGCGAGGATCAAATGCGCGCCAGTCTGTGTGTGTGTGTGTGTGTGTGTGTGTGTGTACTTTAATATTTGCTATATATATGCATGTGTGTGTGTGTGTGTGTGTGTGTGTGTTTGTGTATTGGCCTCTGCTTGCCTACACTGGGGCATTAGCAAGCGCCAAAGGCGGCGGCAAGCGTCGTCGTGTGGCATGCGGCATGTGCGACGCCAGGCCTAGAACCCACCCCCTCCCCCCTCCCCCTCCTCTTCGCGCTCACCAACACAGTGAAGACCGTGTGGCAAGCAGCGGCATCGCAGTCAAAAGCACAGGCAACGGACGCAATATGCGAAGCCCAAAGACAAAGCTGAAGCTGAAGCTGAAGCTGTTGCCCCAACCCCTGTCCCAGTCCCCGACCCTGTCCCAGTTCCAGTTCCAGCTACGGTTTCACTTGTTGTTGTTTGCCACTCGACACTCCAAACACACACAGACACACACACACACACACACACACACCCCTCTGTAGCCCACGCACACGTGTATTTTAATTACTGTTATCATTATGAATCGCATACACGACTAATTAGTGTGTTACACATTCATCTAGCTATTGTTCGGAAAGAGAGAGCGAGAGCTTCTATGTGTATGTGCACACACTCGCACACACACACACACACACACGTACACACACACACAGTCTAATACACAACCGCAAAGCACACGCATGGCCCATGCTAAGTATTTAACATAATGAATACGCGCATTACGAAGGAATTAACATGACAGTTAACAAGTTAAGAGCGCAATAAATCCAGCCGCACGACTAACAAATGCCCTGTAAATAAAAACACATCAAAACACAATTTTATGTTGCCTACAAGCTGGGCAGAGAGATAGAGAAACAGGGAGAGAGCAAGAGGCAAAGAGAGCGAGAGCGAGAGATTGGCAGAGAACGATAGTAAGAGCGTGAGATAGAGAGAGAGAGAGAGGGAGAGAGAAAGAGAGACCGAGAGAGAGTCCTTTTCAACAAGAGAAAAAGAGAAATAGAGATCATATAAGTTAGAATGAACAGAAATGTAATTTAGAATCAAACCATAAAAACCGATAAGAAAAGTTAAATTAATGAGAATCGCATAGTTGGGCGATATTCAAAAGCATATTATTTCCACTTTCCATCCAAGAGTGTTAAATTTTGCGAATTGTGTTAAGATCGTATCAAATCAAGTCTCACACAGACCCTGCAAAATGGTAAGGCAAATTACAAGCGAACGTTGTTCGTCTAATTTCTACAGTTTCAGGTTAAATTAATTCACGTATTCCTCAACAAAAAAAACAAGTAGGAGGTTCTAGTCGGGAGCTCCCAACTAGGGGATACCCTAAACCCTCTTCTTTCAACACCAAATGCAAATATATATACTATTCTAGAAGCTACATGTCAAGTTTGCTGACTGTAACCCTTATTATTTACCAAAATTGCTCAAAAAACAGGATGTCGTTATCGATTTTTATCGATTGCTTGGAAACAGATTAAGTTATCGACTATCGGAAACAAACTCGATCTGCGTAGGCACTAGGAGGACCTACAGCTAGTCAATTCTCTAGCTCTTATAGGTTTTGAGATCCTTGCGCTCACACATACGGACAGACGGACAGACGGACAGACGGACGGACGGACAGACGGACATGGCTAGATCGACTTGGATATTGATGCTGATCAAGAATATACAAACATTATGGGGTCGGAGATGCTTCCTTCTGTTTGTTACATACATTTACATTTTGCACAAAAACATTATACCCCTTTTACCCATTTTTAATGTGTTCAGGGTATAAAAAGTTCGTAGCGAGCGAAAGGCTTTGCTCTTACAATTTTTGAACTCAATTTTTGTCAACAAATGCTTTTCTTGAGCAATTTGTTCTAAGCACCGCTCCTATTTGGAAAATGAATTAAATTCTCATCTTAAATTTGCATATTCAACTTTCACATTTAGCGCCAAATACATAATAGTTGATAATTTATCGTATCAAAGTGCTTATCGATATTTTCGCTAACATTGACTCAAAAAGTGCCAGCAACATTGAATTTCAAACATGGCGCCCCTGAGTTTCTCTGCTGTAACAGTTGGCGAACAGTTCGAAATGCGTAAAAAATACTAATACAAATACAACAATATGTTATTTATTTGAACAATTGCATTGTAATAGACTGTTTGTTTGTGTTATTTAGTATATTTTCTGTTAGTTGCAGTTCAATTGCCAGGTTCTGCTTCAAACAGCACCGATAGTTAAAAACTATCGACTACGATAGTTAAATACTATCGACAATACGCTTTCAATTAGCCGCCACATTTATTTATAATCGATATTTTGTATGTTCTACAAACGGTTTTTGAAGCTCTATTCAATTTTTGATTATCCTTTTTGTTCGATTTGGTTTTCTTTTCTTTACCTTCAGCTGCTTTCTCCCGCTCTGCTCTGTGTCCCATGGGTATTGTACGTAAGTATGTGTTTATCTTTTCGATTTTCTTAATTTAATTTTTCCTCTCCCGCTGCCCATTTAAAAACCCCTAACGTGCTTAAATAGGAGCAAATTGACGCTCTCGACTCGGTTAATCTCAGTCCTTAAATGCAATAGTAAAATTCTTAATGCATCTTTACGCAGACTTTTTCGTAGCCTGTCGCGAGTTCCATTTCCGCTTCCGGTCAAGCAGTAGCAAACGCCAAAAGCTAAACTTAAGCCATTCGCTTTTATTGTTGGGCTGTGCCCCTCTCCGTAACACCGCCCCGCCCCGCCCCGCACAGCCAGACAGCCGTAATTGCCGGGCTCTTGGCTTGCGAACTTTTTGGCAGCAAAGAAAAAGTGCTGCCAATTTAGGTTAAGTAGTTGCAATGCAGATTGTAGGCACTTCCGGCGGCAAGGAATCGCATTTGCAGTAAGCCGGACATCAGTGAAGATTAAAATGGCAACACATATTGCGATGCTGTCGATAGAATTCAATAAAGATGCGGATTTATTTGAATGCCAATTGATAGTTGGCATAGAAAGTAAACCAACAATCGAAGTGTAATATCAAAAATGTTGTCAAAAGTCGGTTCGCTTTCGATGTGAAATTATGCTGATGATTTTTTTGAATATAACTGCCAAATAATGCAGTGTTGAACAATCGCAAGTTTTGGCTTATTCTTATCGGTGGGAACGTGTGCCAATTTATCGATAGGCGTGCCATAACAGTTTGCTTCATGTCTGTGACAATCTGCCGTTAAACAACACGAATATCGTTAACAGTGCTGGACAGTCGCAGGTTTTGGCTTATTTTTATCGGTCGGCACGTGTGCCAGGTTATCGATAGGCGTGCCCTACTTAAATGTAAACAATAACAATTTGCTATTAAAAGCCGCACATCATGTCTTTAACAGCGAATAGCAAATTCAAAGAAATTGATACGGATTCAGACGAGGAAGACGACGCGCAAATGCGTTTGTTTCTGGAGGCTGCCGACCACACGCTGCTGACAAATGACATGTTTAAGACAAGTTCTATCAAAGCGCCGCCGGCTGCCGCGCCGGCGAAAGATTTGCCAAAAAGCGAGCGTTTTCTGGCAGAACAAAGTGCTGTGCCCGCCAGCGAGCTGCAAGTTAGTCCAGAGATGCAAACTCACCTGTGGCAAAAGCTAAGCACAATAATACAGAATCAAATCGAATATTGTGCAACGGAGCAGCCGTCCAAAAGTGGGCCACTGGATGAGAAGACACCCTGGTATAGTCGGGTGAAACTTGTTGCCAATGCCGATTGCTATGTGGTCGATGACATCGAGCCGGAACTGGTCCCACAACGGAAGCCCGCCACAAGGCGGCGTCAACTGGTGGGTGAGGAGCAGGATAAAGCGACAACAACTGGCGCATTGGCCTCCGTTGCCGTCAGCGGCGATTCCATACTTAACGGCAAGGATGTGCTCAGCTGGACGCCACGCAGATCACGCAAAGATAAACTCTTCGAGTACAAGGCCTGCGATGAGCTGGGCCACAAGCTGCTGGCGATTGAGGCCACAAACGAGTTTACGGCGCAGCGCCGCAAAAACAACTGGAACGAGACAAAGATTAGCCAAAGATTTCAGAATAAAAAGACAAAGTTGTAACCCATCTGCATATACAAAGAGTTTCTCCTGACTGATTGGAAGCTTCCCGCCAAGTGGGGCAATCCGTCGGACAAAGTTTGTATAAAGAGCAACGCAGTCCATAAAAGTACACGACTTCGTGATCGGGTCTGGTCGCAGGTTCAAATCCAGCAGCAATTATCGAGTTTAATACTTAATTGCTTAATTTGTTTATTCACAGAGAAAAGAGCAATACTTATAAATAAAACAAACAAAATTGCCAGAAGTTGGCGCAAATTACGCAAGCGATTTCGCATACCATTTGCATAATTAACATTAATTAATTGGACCCGAGCGACGCCGGGCAATTTTCATTTAGTATATGTATGTATGTATAAGGCGACTTATTATTGCTATTAAGAGTTCCTGATTCTATCTGAGTGCAGCTTATACCTCAAATTGCAATTTGTGATTTGGCAGCTGACATTACAATATTATTTTGTTATGAATTGTGCAACGCATAGGAGTTATCTTCTTATAGATATCTTATATAGCCGACGCATGCTGTCTCTTACTTATTTAGGGATTTCTTTTTGTTCTCTTTTAACTTAAGATAGAATCGTTTTGTTCACAATCCATGTAAGAACTTGCTAAAGTATACACTTTTAATTTAAATTCAAAACATGTTTAAGCTTAACTAATTGTTAACATCGTTATTCCTGAGTTTTCGGTTAGCTTGTCCACAACTCTTTTGAGCGGACAGCTGGAAACGTGGGCGGGCAACTGGCGAGACAATGTCAAAGCCACGTTCATACAAGCTACTTTCTGCTTCAGATCGGAATACTATATCATATTAGCTGCCTTATGAACTATTGTAAAAAACATTTTTTCCCCTTCCAATACAATCTAACTAACATCAATTACGCGCTTCGGAGTGCTGCTCACATGTCTGAGCTGTGCCTACAGCGATCCCTCATTGGGGCTTGTGTGAAAAACAATTGTGTTCATCAAGATATTTGAAACAATCTTAACATTTAAGAGCTCTACCATGCTAATATATATATGCGCGCAATCTTAACAATATCGGACTACTATATCATACAGCTCTAGAGGAAGAATTGTTAAAGAAATTGGGTTTCAATTCACTCGAAATTCGAGAGCAATATATCGCAAATATTGCTATTTATGCCTGCAAGGGTATTTCGGACAAAAGGGCGCTGCACGCCCCAGCGCTAGCCGCAGCCGTAGCCACATTTCTCACTCAGGTGAAGAGAATGTATGTTCATCGATATCGCGAATGATGATTATGCTACAGCTAACGCGTTGTCTGTCGTGCTAAGTATCAAAATTGTTCTGATAGTTGTTGCTGTTGGTGGTGCTGGCCATTGTGGAGCTGTTATTGCTCATTTGTCCATCGAGTAGGCCGTATAGCGCATTGCCGGTTAGTATTTGCTGCTGGCCGTTGCTCAGCGAGATGCTGGAGTTTGTGCTGCCGCCCAGCTCTTGGAGCATGTCGCCGACAATGTTGCCCATGCTGTTGCTGCCGTTGGCGCTGCTGCCGCCATCGTCGCCCGACTGCATTTCGAGTATGTTGAGAAAGTCGTGGCCATTGAAGTCGTGATGCTGCTGGAGCTGCTGCTGTTTCTGCATGCTGCTCTGACTTTCCTTCATCAGCTTGTCGTACTCTTGCAGCACGCTGTTGAACTCGGCTATCTCGACGCGATTGCGCGTTATCACCTTGTGCTTGTAGTAGTTGTGCACCTGGGTGAGCGATGTGCCCGTCATGCTGAAGTAGGCCCGCTCCAGCGGCAGCAGCTGCAGCATTGTCGACTTCTCCAGCCTGTCATCGATGTCATAGTAGCCGCGATACTCTGTTATGAAACTGCGCAAGAATTCCTCGGCCGCATCGGTTAGCAGCATGACCGCCGTCTCGGAGCAGTCGGTGAAGCCCGCCAGACGCAGCAGGCCGCACATGACTTTGCGTAGCGCATGGCGGCAGGTATTGCTGGAGATCTCCGGATGGGGTTGTGGGTCACCGCGTGAATATGCCGTGTCCACGGTGGGTATAAACCAGATGGGTTTCTGGAATTTTTGTTCGCTCACCAAATCGGCGGCATTTTCGGGCGGGAAGTCGACCTCGGGTATCATTTGGCAGGGGTTCAGCAGATAGTTCGAAGTGCCCTAAGTACAGTAAACACAATAAATAGTGGCCGCACGGTGCATGCATGATACGGTACTTACATTTTTGTTCGAGTACGTATCGATGAGGGACTGCAGCACTTCGGTTTGTTTCATCACCTCGATGGTTTGCGTGACCAGCGAGCTCTTTAGCTCAATTTGATCGCTGTTGTTCGTTGTAAACATATATGTCAAAAGGAGTTTCCAGGCAGACATCACTGTACTCACTGTTTATCCACGGGCAGCAGCAGCGAATCGCCGCGTTGCCGTATCTCATCCAGTTTTAGCCTCTTGGCGTTCGTCGGCACATACTTGTCGGGCGCGAGCCCATTGCTCTCCTCATCCATGGCGCCCCAGTGTTCGGATTGCATTCTATTTACTGTAACTTAACGTTTTCTATTGTTTTATAGTTTATAAACAATGGGAAGTAGTGCTGTTAAACGTCAAAAGTGTTACCTATCGATTGTCAAACAGCTGATCGGTGTGCGCGTACGTGGCAACGCCTGCTGCATACGTTACAGCTCTTTCAATTCCATATACAAATTATATTAGCAATTTTCATTTACTACAATTGACACGTTTGCATTTTGAATTGAAGAATGCGTGTGCATGAGTAAGTCCGAACGAAATAGTTGACAATTATTCCATTAAGCCATTAATTGCTGGCGCTGCCTTGACAAATGGCAACGCCGCTCAGCGGTCGGTAGCAAGTGGCAATGCCACTACTCTACTGATAGGCAAAACAGGGACAATATGTAATATTGCCATTATTATTTGTTTTCTATTTAGACCCATATATTACTTAGATAAATTGTAAGTTGAGAGAAACCAAATTGTTGACAAAATACCGCAAAGACGCAGACGACGGCTTGGTTTGTACGCGCCGGCACACAGCGACAATATGCATCAACAGCACATGGACCTGCATGCCCCAGTCGACTTGAACAAGGTAAGAACGGTGGGGCAGGGTAGCGTCGGTTGGGGGAATACGCAGATCCTTGCCATCGAATTAAAACCAAATCCATTTTGCAGTCCCTGGACGAGATGTCGCCGGAGGAGCGCATGCGGTAAGCTGAGCTAACGCCAGTAGGTTCAAGGTGCGAAAGTTCAACTCGTCTTCTTCTTCTTCTTCTTCATCTGTTTGCAGCGCTGAGCACCAGCTGATGGTGGAGAAGCACAAGGGCCACGATGCCATGCACTCTGAAATGGTCATCATATTGTTTATGACACTGGTCATTGCCCAAATCATACTCGTCGAGTGGAAGAAGCGACACTACAGATCCTATGCATTTGTCACACTGCTCGCCATGTGGCTAATACCGCTTATCATCTCGTGCACCTTCCTCTGGATACGCTTCATTATCATTTGGCTAATATTCACATGCATAACGGCACTTGTGATGCGTCGTGCCACAACCAAACCCATACAGGGCACAACGCCCAGGTGAGTGGATGGCTCTGTTAAGATATCAACCTTTGCCTTTAGCCCCATCATTGTTTTGTTAGGCTCGTCTATAAATGGTTCTACTTCATCTACAAGCTCAGCTATGGATTGGGCATCATTGGCTATCTGGTCATAATGGCCGCCTTTCTGGGCATGAACTATATATTCGCGCAACCGCCCAACACCTGGATGGATGTCGGGCTCATGTTCTGTTTTTATGGCCTATACATTGGTGTACTGGGTCGTGACATTTCCGAGATATGTTCAGACAAAATGGCTGCTGCCATTGGCGTAAGTATTCCCAGCGGGCCATGTCTTTGCTGAGCCGATCCCCAAATCGAGCAGAACGGGCATAATGTTTGTGTGCTTATATGCATGTAACTGGGAGACAGAGTGTATACATATATTCTTGACCAGGTCGAAGAGCTGGCTTGATCTAGCCATGTCCGTTTGTCTGTTCCGCGTTCGCGGTAACTAGCAGAGCTAAAGACTTGAAATTATACACATTTATTCTCGTATACCCTACCGTATGATAACTATTAAACAGTCATATTCAAAAGCAGAAGCTTGTGCTTTGGTCTACATTGTGGTTCAGTGCCGCCTTCTGGTTATCGTCTAGACGGGCATACCCGACTAGTGCACTCTGACATATTATGCTATTTGCAGTATTATACGCCGCAAGGCATGCCCACTCGGCATCTGGATCAGAACGTGTGCGCGGTGTGCGGCAATCAGTTGCTGGTTTCCGAAAAGGAGGAGGGTGTCATCGAGAACACCTACAAGCTGTCCTGCAATCATGTGTTCCACGAGTTCTGCATACGAGGCTGGTGCATTGTCGGCAAGAAGCAGACGTGTCCCTACTGCAAGGAGAAGGTGGATCTACAGAAGATGTTTCGCAATCCGTATGTACCCTGGTCCATTTATTGAAAATTGAATAACTTATGGTTAAATGTCTTGCAGCTGGGAGAAGCCACATGTACTTTATGGTAGACTGCTGGACTGGATTCGCTGGTTGGTCGCATGGCAGCCACTTATATTTTTCATAGTACAAGGCATCAACTGGATGCTGGGCCTGGAATAGACCAGGCACCAAATTCACAGTTCAATTGCGTCTAGTCAAGCACATTTTATTGCCCTAACACTGTGCTTCACACTAACCAACCAAACACATTTGAGACCAACAACTATTAAACAACAACAACAACAATAACAACAACAAAGGCAAACGTGAAGCGAACAATTTTTGGAAAACGAACAGAAAGGACATTCAACACAGCAGCATTCCCAGGAGACATGACGTCACCGATGGTTTCCACTACGCTTGGTCCTAATAGCAAACAACCTTTACTGCATGGGGCATTCGCCCCATTAATTTGTTGCACTTGTTTCTGTTTTCATAAATCGAGCTGCCGAGAACTGAATCAGAAACCGCTGCATCTATATTTCCATTATTCATTTTAAGATTGTAAAACGACAAACTGGTATTTTAGATATATATATATATGGCTCTATATATATATGTATATATTTGTACATTATGTATCGCATGTACATATATTGTGTGTGGTGTGTATGTTTGTATTATGTCTACGTATTATGTGTTTTTGCACTGGATATTGAATTTAAAGATCTTTATAACAAGCAAAAGACATGTAAATCATTGAGACAATTCTAAGAAATAGCAAAACAACAAGACGGTTTCCAATATTTCCATCTATTTAGGTTAACAGTAGACCGCATTAATGTACCCCGAACGTAGTTAGAGAAACCAACCCTCAAAAAGCCGGCTTATTTTCTTTTTTATTGATTTTATATGCCATGTTTAACATGTGCTTGGCCGGTTTTTAGGCATAAATAGGCACTTTGAGCTTTTTAACGAGAATATAAAAATATGCTGTTAGAAAGAGTTAGAAAAGTATATGTAGTATTATATTTAAAAAACGGCTTAACTGAAACCCAAACCAGACCAAATTTATTGTTCGTAAATAGTTTCCTTTAAGAAGAACTCTTGAGAGAGGCCCCATGCATGGAATTAACCTCAACTTCTGATCTTTTTCGTTAACATATTGAGTATATATGAAAAAGCAAGGCTTGAACCAAAACCTGGTTTCAAGGATGTCTTAAACCGGGCTCACGAACCTCACGTGACCTTTTCCTAAGGATTTTGCTGTCCTGTTTCGTTCTCTATATTCCACAAACCTTTTTCCTTCAGTTCAGCCAGTTTTGACTAGACGAAATCTGTAAATAGGAAGCGCCGTGACACAGACCCGAACCCGGTCAGAAAACCTTGTTTACTTGAACTTGGCAACGTTGTCGGTTGCTTTTCTCCCCTGAGCTATCCGGACAGCAAGTGTTTAATCAATAATTTGCATAGACCCATGCCGAATTGCAAGCCCCAGCGAATAGTGCAAATCATTTTGCATGAAATGGCAAAGAAGGGCGGAGTTCAGCAGCTGCAGGCGGACATCAGTAGCGACGACGAGTTCGAAAAGTTTCTGCAGCGACCCGGTCTGCTGGGTAGGCCTGAGACGGTTCCAGCAAGAAGAAGCAGGGCATAAGAAACGCATTTTTGTATATTCTAGTTCTGGATATCTATTCGGAATGGTGTGGTCCGTGTGTGGGCATGGTGGGCAGTCTACGGAAAATTAAACTCGAGCTGGGCGGCGACAATTTGCAGCTGGCAATTGTAAGTATGAAAAAAGTTTGAGGTTAGGTTATTGCACCTAACCTATAAAATATTCTTCACAATACGAAAAACCACAAACAAAAAAAAAGTGCAAAGCTGGCTCGATTTCGTATCTGGAACGGTTCAATAAGAAAAGTGAGCCCACTTGGATGTTTGTAGCGGCAAGTACTCCCCACCGAAAGTCTGTCCAAAGCTAACCTTACGTTTGCACAGAATGGCAAAGCCATCAACATTATGTTTGGCACAGATGTGCCCAAGCTGGTGGCCATGATCACCCGGGAGCTGGAGTCGACGTTAGCCAAGGAGCCGCACCAGACGTACGAAATCACCGAGCTGCAGCCGATTGAATTGGAACACTTGCGAATTAAGAACGAGGCGCTCGAATTGGCCGCAAGGATCGAGCTGGAGGAGAGCAAAAGGAAGCGCATCGAGTATTTGAGATTTGTGACAGATAGCATCATGGAGAATTTGCCGGATATTGGCATTACGGTATTTGGTCCGCAGGTCAATCGGGATATGTTCAAGAAGCTCTCCGAACCGGCGGATCCCTTGAAGATTCAGTGCAAGGATCGCAAAGTGTTTACCATAACTGAAAACGATTTCAACACTGTGAACTTTGCGGCCGAGAATCCATTACCCAACGACGTTATCCAACACTTGTACGACAAAGAGTTGTTAATGTGCTTTTGGAAAGTGGACGAAACAATCGGAACCCCGCCCAATATACTGCAACTGTACGCCCATGAGCTGACCAAAGAAACCGTAAAGCCACCCGACGAGTTCAATGAGGAGGAAACCGTTCTGCCGCCCCTGATAACAGCCCTGGAAATAACGGTACAGGTACAAATTGAAGGTGAGCGCCAACGCCGAAAAACGCATCTGCAAATTTGTACTAGATAAATGTATTTTTCAATAAAGTCAATGAGGAAAGTGCGGAAAAGTCTAAGGACAGTCCGGAGGCGGAGCCGGAACCTTCAGAGGACACGCTGCACTTTAAGGCCATCAAAATACCACCCATCTGGGTGCCCAGCGATCAGAGAACGCATGCGGCCCTCATCTATACATATTTCAGGGCACAAACCGCCGCCTTTTTGCCGCCCGATCCGGTGCCCGAAGCGCCACACATCATCATGACATTCGATGCGTACAAAAAGAAAGATCTGATGAATCTGGTGGACGCCTGCAAGGAGGATGTGCCGCTCTATGGTTTCTTTACCAGCGACAATCCGCAGACTGCCGTCTTTATAGCCAACTCCGTGGACAAATACAATGCCAAGCCTTATGTGCCGTAAGTAACTGTTCTCAGCTGGGCTGCAAGCGCGATTCAAATTGAACCGGTTCGCAATTGAGTTGTAAATATGAACCGAAACTTTAGCGAAACCAGCTCAAAACCAAGAACTGGAATCGAAAATTAGGTTCACGAACCGCAAACCGAATCGTCGGCCATCTTTTTGTTGTTGTTTGTGCTTGCAGCCCTGGTTTTGAATGTTATTTGATTCATTCGTTTTATGTTTTCTCGCGCAGCACCGATAAAATTGTGCTGAAAGTTAACAAGGTGCCGGGTCCGACGATACCGCTGCTCATGGAATATGGCCCCAGCTATGTGAGCCCCAACTCAGTTGTTGGCCACAAGGAGGCGGCCAAATTTTTTCCGCCCAGCTACAAGTCCGCCCAGCAGGAAGAGGCCGAGCTGCATGCCGTTAAGGCCGAGAAGCCGAAGAAGCGCAAGAAGGTTATCTATATATCTATCCATATCAATAAATATAAATAAATTGTTAACATTTTGATGCAGACCAAGAAAGGCGCCGAGGCCGAGCAGCTCGAACAGCCCAGCGCCAGCGCCCAGGATACTCTGCAGGAGGCCTCCGATGAGGCGTCCAAGATCTCGCCCGAGGAGGGCGCCTCCACAACCAGCAGCGGCGAGGACAGCTGCGAAAGCCGGCCAGCGACTGCCGATGGCAATAATCCAGTCGCCGATTAATTCCAATCGTAGAAGTTTCCCTGCCTTATAACTCACAGGAATACACAAATTTATGCCCAAACTATGCCATGTCCATGTACCCAGTTATATAACTTATATTATTCCTATACTTAACTTATTTTATACCTATACTTTGATTTTGTGAATGCATTTATATTAGTTAGCCCAGTTGAACATCGGGCTTAACCTCACACTCACTTTAAATTGGAATTTTATTTTTAAGCTTTTAAGTAAAAAATACATTTTTCATTTATATTTTCAATGCACATGCAATATTTATGGAAGAGCTGATTGCTTGTCCAATAGGCTTCTTAAATATGTTTCAAAATATGTGTATAAAGAAATATGTTTAAAGAATCTTTTTTAACAGCAGCTTGTAAATTTATTAAACGCTGGTTGTAAATTATAAGTGAGTACATATTTAAGTACATCAAAAACGTTTTGCTACGGAAAATAATTCCATAAATTGGATCTACTAAATATATGGCAACAATTAGGATTACGACTAGGTATATTTTATAGAAAATTTATTTAAAAGCTGCTTGTAAATTTTAAAAAAATATGCAAATATTTTTGAAAACTTTCAACTTAACAAATTGAAATAATTTGAAGAAATTTGCAAAATATATATAGAAATATTTGAAAGAAACTTCTTTAACAGCAGCTTGTAAATTGTTTAAAGGCTGGTTGTAAATTACAAGTGTGTACATATTTAAGTACCTCAGAAAAATTTTGCTAAAGAAAACAATTCAAGTAATTTGATCTAGTAACAATTGGGATTAGGATTAGGTATATATAGATGCTAGTCAGTTGGTTTTGGTGGGCCTTGAGCCGTATTTGTACTTAGGGATGAGGGGTTGCCTCTGGTAGCTGCCCTCCAGGTATTGCCAGACGCGCTTGCGCGCCTTGAGCGTGCACGTGCTCTCCTCCTGCTCCTCGCGCAAAATCTTCTGGCAGTCGGCGAGCAGGGACTCCAGCTCGTTCTGGCCAGGAGCCGCAGTTGGGTTGTGAATGGGCGCAGTTGGGGCTTTGCAATTGGACTGGGCGGCGACCGCCTCGTCGATTTGCTGAAAGTCAATCCAGTCCAGATCTGGACCCCACACGGAATCGTTGCTGGACGACAGCGTTTGCTCCGCACTGGCCGCGGACTCATCCAACTCATCTAGATCGATATCGGAGCCCCAGTCCAGTGAAGCCTTTGATGGTTTTTTGTGGCACGTTTGCCGCAGCCTGGCCAGCCGGAAGCCGGGCAAAATGTGGATTGGCTCGCGATTCGCGGGCTCCTCGTCCAGCCAGCAGCAGCCCTTGAGCGTGACCTGCGGCATCAGAAAGCCAAAGGCGCTCTTCGAGCTGCGCTGATACTCATCCTTGATGTAGCCCGTCGCCTTCAGCTGCTCGGCCAGAGCCCGGTAC
Source organism: Drosophila littoralis (assembly GCA_018903485.1). Taxonomy (NCBI): domain Eukaryota; kingdom Metazoa; phylum Arthropoda; class Insecta; order Diptera; family Drosophilidae; genus Drosophila; species Drosophila littoralis. The sequence continues at coordinate 3,081,894 of JAEIGF010000591.1, forward strand.
CAGACACTGGAACGATGCGCGCCGCTGCCAAAGTTCTCGTGACGGCGGCAATCGCTGTGCACGCGCTTGCTGCTGGAGCCGCGCAAGGCGAGCGTCAGCCTGGCCAGGCCCACCCGGCCGTTCACGTCGCGCAGCATGCCCAGCAACAGCTGCGATTCGCGGCTCACGTCCAGCTGGCTGGGCTCCAGCGGCGGCGCCGCCTGCGGATGTCGCGCCTTGCGGCAATTGTCGCAGCAATTGTGCCGCCTTTGGAGTGCGTCGAGCGTGGCCTGGTCATCGAAGTAGCGGAGTATATATTGCCGCCGGCACTGCGTGGTCTGCGTATACTCGAGCATGGCGCGCGCCAGCTGCTGCAGCTCCTCGCTGCGCTGCGCCGTCAGCGGCTGGCTCTGCTGCATGCGCTGATGCGTGGCGGCGTCCGTGTCGCCGCAGAAGAGCACACACTTGGCTGGGAGGCCGTCACGGCCGGCGCGGCCGATCTCCTGATAGTAGCGCTCCATGTCGCTGGGCGCGCCATAGTGGACGACGAGGCGCACATTGGGCTTATCGATGCCCAGGCCGAAGGCCGTCGTCGCCGCCATGATGCGCACCCGATCGCTGGCAAAGTCCTGCTGATTGCTGCGCTTCACCTCGAGCGGCAGCTTGCTGTGGTAGCTGTGGCAGCTTTTGCCCCGCCGGCCCAGCTCGAGGGCCATGTGATCCGTGTCGCGTATGGTGTTGCTGTAGATGATGACAGCGCCGGCCGCTTCGTCGGCCCAGCTCAGATACGGCTGCAGATCGGACCACAGATTGGCGCCTTTGGCGCGCACCGTCAGCTCCAGATTGGGTCGATCCAGGCCGCTGCACAGCAGCAGCGGCCGGCGCATCTGCAGCTGCTCGCAGATGTCGCGGCGCACACGCAGCGTCGCCGTGCCGGTCAGCGCCAGGAGACGCACCTGCGGCACAGCCGCACGCAGCTGGCTGAGCTGGCGGTAGGCGGGCCGAAACTCGTGGCCCCACTTTGAGATGCAGTGCGCCTCATCGATGGCAATCAGCGCCAGATTGTGGCCCAGATCGCGCAACATTTTCAGCCCATTGCCGCGGGTTATGTACTCCGGCGTTGCGTAGACCAATTTGAATTGCAGCGCCAAAATGCGCTCCTTAATGGCGCGATCCTCCTGGGCGGTGCCCAGCAGACAGGCGCACGGGCCCGTCTTCGATTTCTCATTCAGCGCGTTCACCTGGTCCTCCATCAGAGCGATTAGCGGTGATATGACAACGACCACCTTGTTCAGATAAAAGGCGGGAAACTGATAGGTCAGCGACTTGCCATAGCCGGTGGCTATTACCGCGCACACATCCGCGCCGCGGGGCTGGACGATCAGAGCGCGCATTATCTTCCATTGGAGCGGCTTAAACGAGCTCAGACCGAAATGTTCGTACAGACAGCTTATGTACTTCTTTGGCTTGGGCAGCATTAAAACGATTTCCAATTGGCCAAGCTGTGACGTCTAACTGGAGTCCAACTGCTACACAGCACATTAGAGATGAGCGTTGTGCGAGCACGTGCGACCTGTACAAAAGGTTATTTATTTGCCCATTGCGCTGTTTATCTACGTCACATATACACATATATGCCTGCTGCACGTGCATGTGCATCTTTTATGGCATGTCAACGCATATTTACAAGGTAACGTACGCAAAGTGCATTGTCTATCGATTAATCGTTGGCACTCACGAAACTACAAGGTTACGCTACAATTCTTTTACTCTGGCATTAAACAACACTTTGTCAGATAACATTTATGCTAACATGCATAAAAACACCCTTAAAACAATACATACAAATTAAGAGTAAATTAAAAACACAAAATGAAAGTAGGAGTTTACCAAACCTCTCTAAATGTAAGACTGGAGTCAGACGCTATATAATCGTAAATTGTTTTTTAAATTTCGCGCCACTACAAATTATCAGCACAACATCAATTCGATATGAACGATACCTATCGGTTGGTTACTATCGTTGGAATCCTTAATATCGTTGCTGCAGCGGAACAATGAAAAAGTTATCGATAAGAAGAAAGCTTGCGATAATTTAACGACTATTTGAATACAATTCAAATACATATAGATTCTTTATTTGGTTCTGCGTTGTAAATGAAAACTACATAAATGGAATTTAAGTTTTCTTCGTTTTTTTTTAATAGAAAAAACAAATGTGTGTGTTTGTCAGCGAGTGTGTGTGTGAGTGTGAGTGTGTGTGTGTGTGAGTGTGTGTGTGTATGTGAGTGTGTGGCTTATACAATTTCTGCATTATTATTATGTTAATGACGGCATTTGACATTGACATTGACATTGGCCGCATACATAAATATTTATGTAGTTATCATAATATCAATTATTTGTAATAATTCTTAAATATTTGTTCTGTAACCAAAATGCTTCTAAAAGTTTCGTCACTTTTCTTTAGTCTCTAAGTATTGTTTCGTTATCTCACTCCAACATTTGTTTTGTATTTAAGGGCATACACCATAAAATAAGCCAACCCCCCGGTTTGGTTGGGATCAATTGAATAATTTACAATAACTACTTTGTGGACCATTCGAAATTAGCCGAGTTTCCGTTTTTCATTTTTTATCCTTAACATTTAATTTTGTGTAGTTGTAAGCTGAGCTTTAAGTTTTTTCTTTTTGTTTTTGTTTTTGGTTTTTGATTTTTGATTTTTGATTTCTTAGCATATGTCTAGAAAATGGGAGTAAAAAACGAATAGATTTAGGAATTAGGTGCTCTAATATATAGACCATATATGGTCTATGACAACAATAGTTAAGTTTAAGTAAAGCGGCCAAGCACATTCGAAATGTTTTCCATATATGCCTACACCAAATCAGATGCATATACATTTAATGCCCCAATCCAAGAAAGGTGTGAACTGTGTGTGTGTGGGGAGGGGGTGGGAGTGGAGGGGAGGGAACGGTATGAAATCATACTGAATTTAGCGATTGGTCCGTGTTGAATCTCGATACTCGGCTGTCTGATTGCCAAAGTCTGGCGAGAAGTAACAAGAATTTGTTAAATGTACGCACACATTTAATTAAAGGATATGTATCCATTTTGAATGGCATAATGATTTTGTTTGTTTTTGTTCTCTTGGTCTAAATATCGGGTTCCAAACAACAAGTACTCATATCTATATCTGGTATATCTAGAAGACGGCTGCTCGATAATTAAAATATATATAATTTGTATAATTTTTTGGTACGTTTTCGTTTTCGTTTTCGTTTCCGATATAACTTGGCAGCGGAACGTAAATGGGGCTTTAATCGGCTTAAGTTTTATACTATTTGTTTATAACTAATTGCATCCAAGAATGTTCCAATATGATCCCAACTGATATGCCGTTCGATTTCAAGAAGCTACAACCATCAACATGAAGGATTATGTACATATATAATGGCATTCATTAATAATCGTAATCGTAATCGTAATCGTAATCGTAATCATATATAAAGAGTGGTGAGTGGGGAGCGGGGGGAGGGGGGGGGGAAGGGGGCGGGCATCTGTACGTTAGCCAACAAAAAACACGGCCCTTGTTGTACAATTAATTCATTAATTTTCAATTGCAAAACTCAATTTTTAGGTTAGTTTTTGGGTTTTTCTTTTTTTTTTGTTTTTTCTCCTTCCTTCGTACGCCCTTATCTACCATCCTTTTTTTCCGGATCCGCCCTTTTCTGGCTTACGTTTCGTTTCGTTTAAATACATGTTTCCCTTAAGCCTACAATTAGTATTCAATTATGCTATGTGTATTTTTAAACAACCCATGATTAGAGTAAAAGTTGAAAATGCAATCCTGGACAAGATTCTTATTTTGGCTTATGCATTTTCCCATAATACTTCTTTCGCTTTCACTTCTTCTAAGTATATTCAAGTTTTTCTTATTTTGTTTTTTTTTTGTTTTTTTTGTTTTCATTATATTTTTATAGGCCATTCACAATGTTGTCATCGCTGAAACGGTTTGACTATCGCGAATACCAAAAAAAACACAACCATAGTTAGAGGGCTGGATATAAACCGAGTCCCATTCGCATGTTGCATGGCAGCTGGCTCTTCACCTGGAACAAACAACAACAATTTATGCACCAAGTCGCCAATAAATATAATGCTCCTGGCAAAGTTCATGTTAGCAGCTTTCTTTAGCTGGGTGGCAACGCTTTGTCAGGCGCCAGACTTAACTGTATACCAGTTTAAAAAACAACAACTATTTTATGGACCGAATCGCCAATAAAGATGTTAGTTTCAAATGAATATGCTTTAAAATGTACCAAGTGGCGTTTTACCAGGTACCTGGCAAAGTTCATGTTAGCAGCTTTCTTCAGCTAGGTGGCAACGCTTTGTCAGGCGCCAGACTATTAACTGTTAACTGTCAACTGATGTGGCAACATTGTTCAATACTTGTCAGCTTTATATGCTGCCTGATAAATTTTGACATGCAGTTTAGCTAATCTGAACGTTTTTTGACTTTTTGAACTGTTTTTTAACTTACCATTAAGCACATGAACTACAACCGTTTCCGTTATCTCATTGCCCAGCATACAGGTATAGTTTCCGGTGTCATGGCGATTCGCATTGGCTATATAGAGACGACTCAAGGCCCTGCCAGGCAGCATGTCTGTCTTGACGCTGTGTAAGGAGAAATACAAATGATGCTTATTGGAACTTGTATATTGCTAAAAGGAGTTGTGACCAAAGGGGGTTCGAACCCGCTTGGCCAATATTCTCATATTATGAACCATAAAGGCTGGACGCTGGTTCGAACCGGGTTTCGGTTGGGAGATTTACCTAATGCCACCGCGACTGGTATCGTAATTGAGCAAACGGAGACCATGACGCCAGGTGATATATGACGTTGGATGCGGTATCTTGGAGATGACGCACTGCAACTCAATGGTGCTGCCAGCCTTGTAGTATTTTTCCGGCGTGGCCGATCCTCGCTCATCGAGAATTTCCACATGAGGAACTGCAACAATGCATAAGCGTTCGATCTGGAGACAGCAGAATCAAGTGCTTACCAATTATAGTTAGGTATACTAGGAGCACCAAGGGCGGATGCGAGGAGACCTGACATTCGTAGGGGCCCTCGTCGCGCTCGTTGGCATATTGTATCAAGAGTTTCCAATCGTTGGGCTCCTCGAACTCCAGCGAGTATCGCGAATCGCCGCTATATGTGTGCTGGCCAAACGTGATCAGGGTCAGGTCCTCGCCCTTGCGTCGCATCCACGAGACCGTCTTCCCCTGCAGGTCGTTGACCCGGCAGTGCAGATAGACGTTCGACGACAGCTGGGTGCTTATATTGATGGTCGTATACGGATCGGCGAAGAATGGGAATGGTTCGTGCGTTGTCGTTTCGGTAACCTCCAGCTCCTCATCTTCGGGCGTGTCTGTGAAGGGCGATGAGAACTCTTGCCAGAAGTTTTTCGGGAACGTATCAAACGGATCTCCAGCTCGGGGACGTTTTACTGGAAGCGTTGGAAATGTGAGAAAACCGTGAATATCTGGGGCTTAGTATAATATTATCCTGACTGACTGACTGATTGACTGACTGATTGATTGACCGATTGAATGACCGATTGATTGACTGATTGATTGACTGATTGATTGACTGATTGATTGATTGACCGATTAATTGATGTTTAACCCAAAAGCCAAATTCTAAGAATTTGATAATATTCACCCGGAAACGTGAAAAAATGGTGGAATTCTGTTTTGGGCTTTTGATCTGTGTTGAGATTTATTGTAGATGAGTTTTAGATGGAAAATGGACGTATAAAAGGTAAATAAAAACTTGGTTACCAACTTTAGAAAAGGGAAGGAAGTCTGCTTTGAAAGTTAATGGATATTAAAGGCAAGGCTTGTTAATACTTGTAATATTATGTTTGGAGCTCTCGGAGGCATCTCTATGAGAGGAACATAAGGTAAATTCCCAATAAGTAAGTCATTTTCTAACAGTTTGCACAGAAAAACTTATCTTTCAACCTGTAGCAAAGGCTCAATCTTTAAGGAAATATGTTAAGTGGAAACAAGTCTTTTATGCCATATCTTTACTGTGAATCGTAGATGTAGAAGAAGATACAGAAGTTATCTGATTGGTTTCTTAACCAGATTAACGCAGAGATCAGTTCGAATGGGCAGACGGTAGGGAACTGTTGCTTAAAATAAGTACTTACATGTCGTCGAGGTGGATCCGGAACCTATGTGATGTAGCGACGAGTATATAATTGCAAATATCCAAAATAATCTAGATTTCATCACTGCAATTGCAATCGCATATACAACTGAATCAATATGTACGAAATGAATCAAGTTGGAAACTCACCGCAGCATAAATGTACTCGAATCCAATTAAATTGTTGTTGTACTTTTCTCTCTCTTTCTGTCTCGTTGTCTTTTAGCTAATCAGAAACATCTTTCAAATAGCTCCAAAGGCTAACAACTGTTAAAGCTTTACTCGTTTTCCAATTGGGCTTATTATGCTACTTCTGCCTCTTCTTCTTGCTCTTCTTCGTGAACAGCTCTCAGTGCAATGGAATCTTATTGGAGTTTTGTGTTTCGGATTGATTCTCTGTCTGATAACAACTCACTGTTCGAGGACGAGAAAACGTTTATTAGGCAGCTTCCAACAGTTTATGGAGTGTGCGTGTGTATTTGTCTTGGTTTTTATATTTCTTATTTATTTTTCTTCATTTTGTTTTTCGACTACTTGGCTGCTGCTTAGATGACCAATAATTGGAATGTAGGTCAGGATGCGATGTGCGCATGGCACGCGCTCTGCGCTTGGCCTATCTCAAGCTGCTCCAATCAGAGAACGCCGCAGCAGCGTTTAATGGGCACTCAAGATTCTCGATACGAAACATTTGATTGCCAGTTTATGACATTCACAAGTATGTGAACATATTTTATGCAAATTCTTTGTTACTGCAAAAGTTAAACATGTTAAAGCACTTTCGAAAAAAAACAAAAATATTTATAGCCCAACTAGCTTGCTTTTCATTTTATTTTCGCTGAGCAGACAACAATTGAAAAAAAAATATCAAATAATTGCTTGTTTTCATATTTTCACTCGGAATTGCTCACTTTTAATGATATCATTATATCTATGCCCATGTTGCATTTGCCGGTGCCGACAACGTTGTTGGTTCGCACGCAATTGACACGAGACTGACGGCGACCAGGACTCGTATCCCGTTAGCCAAATACGCGTTCTGCCAATTGCTTCTACTCGTTGTCCCTCGTTTTTTTTTTTATCTCTACGGCAGAGATGGGGCTGCTGTGGCGCCAACTGCACAGGGTTGCCAGACTTGCCGACTCTGAAGAGACTGCATCGATACAAGGCAAAACAACCTAACACATAGAAATGTGCAACTAGTTCAATTATTTAGATTAAATTACATATTTTTAATGATAATAATTTGATATCTTATATTATTTAACGACAGCCCAGACGTATGCAACACTTGGTATGCGCGGCTACGCCATCTAGCGTGCTTTTGTTGTAGCTAAGCAACACTGAACATAGGACTCGCCTTGCTAGCTGTCATGGAAGCTTTGTGACATTTTGTCCGTTACGCAACACAAACAATTCTAACAAACAACTATACAGAACTCCATTCGATAAGTGCTCGCCAAAATTCGAACAGCGAAACACACACGCAATCACACAAAAATCCAATTTGCATTTGAGCGCGCCAAAAAATATCGTCATCGGTTTAATTCGAGGTACTGCTGCTGCTGTTGCCGCTGCTGCGACTTCTTCCTGCGCATGTGCAATTTCACAGAGAGCGAGCATAGTTGTGTGTTTATGTGTGTGTGAGAGAGAGCGTGTGTGTGTGTGTGGCATGTGCCCCCTTATCGCTTAGTGATGCCATTGGCGGCGGTGGTGGTGCGATATGACGAGCCAAAAAGCGTGAGAGCACGACTCGCAGCCGAGCACACACACACACACACACACATACACGCACGCACGCACACACGCACACAATAATGCTCAGTCGGCAAAAAAGAGCCGTTCATTTCATTTTCCGTGCCGCCTTTGACATCTGATGCAGTAATTTCTTCAATTTTCATATAGATTTTCTCGCAGCTGGCAAAATCAAAAAGAAAATTCTTCGCTCTCCTTTTTCTATGCACAACAGCAACGCGCGCTAAACTGCTTTTGAATATTAAACAGCGCGAGTTAGCCCCGCGTCAAATTTAATGCCCACAGACATTCAGTGAATTTATAAAATTCAATTGACAAACTCTGCCGGCGAGGGCAGAACGGAGCGTAGCACACAGTAACCAATACACTGACGAGGCCAGCCAGCAGCGCAGTCCACAGCGACAGCGACAGTCGCGGCAGCAAATCGACCGAGCTTCCCAACGACAAGCATTCAGGCAGCCAACGGAGTCCGCAGCGACAGCAACGACGGCAACGACAGCAGCGACAGCAGCGGCGATTTGTTTACTGTAAATTTGGGAATTTCAATTGTGAGGCAATGGAGGAGCACTCGCGTCTATTGAGCATTTTGGGTGGCATTGCCATGAGCATTGTGGGCTTTCAGATTTGCCGCAAGGTCTTGCCCTGGATCTATGCGAATGTGTTGGGCCCCAGGCTGTGCGGCTCCTCGGTCAATCTGGCCGAGATGGGCGAATGGGCGGGTAAGTGTGTGACTGCATTTGAACTTTGTCCACAGCCGCTGATAAGGCTCGCCGTCCCATTACTCATCTTGATAACAATTCGTATATTGCAGTTGTTACCGGCTCCACGGATGGCATTGGCAAGGCCTATGCCCGGGAGGTATGTACGACGCACGCGGCACACAAAGACGGAAAAGCGCATCGGATTCTAGACTCCATGTACTCATCCATCTGTGCATAGGAAGTGCAATGAGCTCTAGTGCCATATTCTGATTTAATCGCAATGAGCAGGAGACATTTCTGAGCCTGTATAGTGTATCCATATATGTTCTTGATCAGTATCAACGAGTCCCAGTTGATGTAGCTGCAAGTTCTTGTATGAGATACATTTTTGGTTTTCCATAGATCTTATCTATACTTGGACTAGGCTTGTTCGAAGAGTTAGTTCTCTTGTCTTTCAAGATGTGTTGACTGCATCAAGGGTATTTAGGCTTCGGCATGCCAAAGATTTATTTTCTAATTTATTATGTTCTTTTTTGTTGTTGTTTTTGTTTTCGTTTTTGCATTGCAAAATCCATAATGACTTGACCAATTGGACAAAAGAAGAGGAGAAAAAGTGCAATTAACGATTGAATTTGTAGCCAGGCCCCCAAGCATTAGCGCGAATGACTTGAACATTGTGCACATATCCAGCTATAGAGCTCCATAGCTATATATCTGTCTATATATCTATGGGCTGTAGGCTATAGTTCCTCCAGCTTTCTATACGCTAATGCACGCTATTGCAATTTAGTCAAGTGCTAATTATCCATTAAGCAGCTAAGTGCAACACCCAACACAGTCCACATTCAGTTTTAAGCTTTCAGTTTTGTCAGTTCGGCAAATACTTTTATCGAGCTGTGTGTGTGTGTGTGCACAAGCCCTAGAACTTTGTTGATATTGCAATATTCAGCACATTTTCTGGTTCGGTTGCATGTGTCAACGTCCAGTTGGGTGTACAAATCGGGGAACAGCTTGTTGTTTTCAGTTCCCCGGAACTTTGAGCACGAACAAAATAAACAACGCGCCGTGCTCTTCAGCACGCCGAAGCTGATATACCCTGTAAGACAGCTGAGCGGAGTTTACGATACTTCCTTGATATAATAATCCGCTATTGATAAGAACTCGCTCCCAAATGTGAGGTAGAACTCTTGTATTGTCCAGTTTAGTCAAGATATCTTGGCTTAAAACAAAGACTTCTGATCAAGAATATCTCTATATACATATATGCCTTAAGGGTATGTGAGCTATCCACCCATTACACATGACAATATTATAATACCCCACACAAGCGTATAAAGACTTCTGCTATTTCTAGCCACCCATCGATCCGCACTTGATCTAACGCCTGGCTAGGGTTCAGTCGTGCTCCGTCTGGGCATGTATTTTCCTGCGTCATTAGCATTCGATGTGCCCATCAAATGGTTGTTGTTTTTGCTTTTCGTATGCTAAAAACTAAAGAGCCCCGACTAAACTCTAATGTACAGTCGGGGTCGCCAGAAGTCCAGTTTCGTAATTCGATTAGTTCTTGTGCATACATATATATGCATGTTTAAAGCCCGAGCAGCACTGCGGAATGTTCGATAAATCAAGCCTTATCAGAAAGTTAACCAAGTTTCTTTGATAAGGCAACGTTATTTGTAGTTCACATAAAATGTCTCTTGGATTTCATGGCACAGTGGGCCAAGTAACAGTTAAAGCGATCACAAAGCAGCTGGACTCCTCTAGGGATTCCTTACATATAAGTCGGCTTAGCTTAACCTAGGTCAGGTTGGATAGGCAAGGTCAGCCTTACCTCGACTCGGTGAACTGATGCACCTCCCATTTGGCGAGAGACTAAAGAAACAATTTATGGAGCTCTTAACTGAGTAGGGCATTAGTTGTAGGGCATACTATGGAACTGGAGCCGTACTGTCATTCACATGAAGCCCAATATAAATATTTGGTAATTCAGATCACGCTTCGCACTCATGCCTCCCTTTAAGGTTCGGCTCGTAAGCCCGATTTGAGCTCTATCCATATTGGGGCTCGGCTCATGCTTAATACAGAATTTTACCGGGTTCGAACTTGTTCGATCTGTCTGCTCGTTTCTGTGTATTCACGCTTTCCCTTAAGGTTTGGAGAAGCGATCTCTTGTGAGGATTCCTATCAATTACTATATAAAGTTAGGCAGGGATAAAAGGCATAATCGAATCCTCGCTTGGCGTCCAAGTCAAAAGTTCAGCCTTAAAGTATGCCCAAGAGTGGCTAAGTATTTGTCGGATCTGTGGATCCTTTTCATATAAACAAAAACTATATTATGCTTAAACTGGCCTATTTAAAACTTTGCAGTTGGCACGCAAAGGCCTGAAACTGGTTTTGATAAGTCGCTCGTTGGAAAAGCTGAAGACTGTGGCCAAGGAAATTGGTAAGAAGTGAAATATGCGTGTTTAAGCCAGGCTTTTAATTAGAAATATGTGCGCGTGTGTGGCATACTTCCAGGCGATGAGTTCGGCGTCGAGGTGCGCGTCATCGATGTGGACTTCACGGGCGGCATGGAAATCTATGAGAAGATACGCACAGAAACTGCCGGCCTGGACGTGGGTGTGCTGGTGAACAATGTGGGCATCAGCTACAGCCATCCGGAATACTTTCTGGACTGCTACAATGCGGATCCGAAGTTTCTGCGCAACATTGTCGCTGCCAATATACATTCCGTAACGCACATGACCGCCCTCTTTATGCCGGCCATGGTGCAAAAGCGCAAGGGCGTCATCATAAATCTATCATCAACGGCGGGCGTGATACCCAATCCCTTGCTGAGCGTCTACAGCGCCACAAAGGTGAGCAAACGGCCAAAAGGAAGCATCTCCCATTTGGCTGATCAGGACGACGTGCTTACTCTTATCTAGATTATCGCTCTTTCACCTTAGGGAAAGCTCATTGATTAATTGCATTTTGTTTGTGCTTTGCAGGCATTTGTGAACAAGTTCAGCGATGATCTGCAGACGGAGTACAAAACGCACGGCATCATTATACAGAGTGTGCAGCCGGGCTTTGTTGCCACCAATATGTCCAAGATACGTAAGCCGAGCGTGTTTGCGCCCTCGCCCGAAACGTATGTAAAATCCGCATTGGCCACACTCGGCATTGCCACACAAACCGCCGGATATCTACCACACGCATTGCTTCAATTGGTCATACATTTTACAGAGGCCGTGTTCGGTGATCAGTTTGCCAGAAACGAAGTTCTTAAGAATATTTTAGGTACACGCAAGCGTGCCCTGCGGCGCCTAGCTAAGGAGCAATAGCTATCATGATATCAAATCCAAAAGTGTGTTAACGTTGATGCCATTTAGAGTCTGCGAACGGTTTGATCGGGTTGGTAACGGGTTTTGGGGATGGGGGAAAAACGCAACGTCTCGAAACGCCCGGGAGGGGGCTAAATGTGCCGCCATTTATATATATATGTATAAATATTTAGAAGAAAAAAAACTTGCACCAATACCAATAACTAAGTAAATGTTTTCAAATTCAACTAAGTATTGTTAGTTTTGCAACAGAAATAAATTGGAGACTTTTTAGCTTAACGGCTGCGTGTTTTGTTTAAACGCTGCCAAACTTATCGGTCGAGTGGCGGCCAGTCGATTAATTTTCCAGCAGCACATCGAGCCGTCGCTGCAATACATAATCCATACTATCGTTATCGATACGAAATCAACAAACCCAATGGCACCAATACAGTCGGGAACTTTGATTTTGCATTTATTGTATTTGTGATTGTGATTGAAAGTGGAAGTGAACGCCGTGTTATGAATAATTACGCTTACGCCGCTTGACCACCAATCGAACGCGCCAAGTCAAATTCCAATTTGTTATTATCTACGCAGCAGTAACAACAACAACAACAGCAACGACAACAACAACGGCAACAGAAACAAGAAGAAGCAGCAGCCGCAGCCGCAACGATTTTATGGATGCAGAACTGCAGGCAACAGTCGCTGCGCCGCTCTTATCACTTATCGTTAGCCGCGCCGCCCCTTCGGCGGTTGTCAATGTCAACTTGTTGCCATAAAAGAGATGCAGATGCTGTATGATCCCTGAACCCATATCCAAAGATCAAATTAAAGTGCTTAAACGACGACGGCAACGACGTCACTTTTCGGACATTAAGCGCAAGGGCGTTTACGGCGTGGGGGCGTGGGCGTGGGGGTGGCGGAAGTGGTTATAGAGAACTATTTTTAATAGTGGCCCAGACGACATGACAAAAGCCACAACAAGAGCTACAAATTAAGCAACAAGAAGAAATGCGCGTCGCGACTACGTCAAAAATGTACAAAACGCATCAAATATTCAAATACAAAAAAGCAGAAGCAACAACAGCAATAATAACAGTTATTGTAAGCCACTAGCCCAGCACACACACACACAAACACACGCACTCGCACGACAACACTTACGCACACACACACACACACACACACACACTGAAGGAGCGTAGTGAAACAGCTGGCCGTTATGGAGCGACGCCGCCCATTGTTTCCCATCGAAGCAGAGCCGCCAACAACGCCCACACAGCGCCTGACGCTGCTGGCAACGCGGTAAGTGGAGACGCTGCATAAACTTTGGATGCGTGTCGTGTGTGTATCCTTTACAATAATGCATATGTGTGTGTGTCCAAATGGGGGAATGCATAATGCAGGAATGGGCGCGGGCGCGGGCATAGGCGGGGGCGGGGGTGTTTGTCATTATTATTTATAGAATCGCCGTGCTTCCTGCCCACACTTGTTCATCATATTTGCTTTCAGTATTTCCTAGTATTTGTGTTTTTTTTTGTTTTCCAGCTCGCTACGTGCGCTGCAATTAAACTGGAAGATTATCATTTCGGGCATCGCATCGACGCTTTTGGCCGTTATTTGGTATTATCCAACACTTTTTCTATTCTTCGCGTTCGTCATCTACTCCCTGGTGCTGGTCTTTGCAGGTAAGTCGAGAATACTCCGCAGTTATCAGTTACACCAAGCGAATCCATATACGTAATCTGCCCATGACTCATTTCTTATCTGCTTGCGGTCATATTCCACATACATATACATATATATATACATATATATATATAGAATATTAATATGTCTCTGATATTCCACTAAAATCGTTAATTAAAAATTTATCTTTAATCGGTTTCTATACTCTGAACCCATTGAAAATGCGTAACAGGGTATAATGAACGAACAGAACCGGGCATACCCGATCCCACAAGGTGTCTATATACATGTTTGAGCTTGAGTAACTCAAAGGATATCCTACTGTTTCCAAGATATCGATAAGAATCAATGTCATTTTTCGATTATGTCTTAAAGGGACACTCGCCTAGCATATACAAATCCACTTTTTGGATAGCCTCCCTCCGTTCCGGTCAAGATTGTAAGATTTACATAGGTTGATCACACCTGAAGCTGCATGCAGGGTATCTTCTAGTCGGGCATGTCTTAAAGGGACACTTGCGACATTTTGACGCTTTTTGGATAGCCTCCCTCCGTGCCCAGCAAGATTGCAAGACTTAAATTAATCATGCCTGAAGCTGGGTGCAGGGTATCTGCTAGTCGGGCAGCCGATTTGTTTTCTCTTACTGTTTTGACTTTTTGATTGTTAACCCTTTGGTTTGTCCCAACAGCTGTCGCTGGCACCGTCTATATCCATTATATATTTACGACCAATGAGCCCTCAAAGCCAAATCGACATCCCTCCAAGCTGCTCTACAATGCCACCAAGTGAGTATCCCGCCCGAGCACCCTTAAGCCGTGCCATGTGCTCATGTATGCCATCTTATATTGCAGGTGCAACATCTTCGATTTGCCAAATCCCATTAAGAATCCTTCGAATTTACCCTTAATCTTTGGCAAGACAGTTGATCTGCAGCTACAGCAGATCATCGAGTATGTGCTGCGTGACTTTATGGTGCCCTGGCTGGGGTAAGTATCACTGCACTTAAACCACATCCTTATCCAATCTGATTTGATATCCATTTTGCAGATATGTTGTGACGAAGCCAAAGCTTATCAACGATGTGATACGCGAGGATCTGTGGAATGCCATACAGAAGATACACGAACGTGCCGCCAAAATGGACCCAGCCAAGATCATAGCCGTGGACATGGTCAATCGCGTCACAGTGCATCTCGAAAAGATACGCATTGCCGAGTCGCGCGCGTAAGTTCCCATTTTCCCATTGCAATAGATCCCAAAATTGTAGCCTTATTTCGTTTTCAACTATTGCAGGGCCGAAACAAATAGCGCTCCGGTGTTCAGCACCAATTCGTACCTGGTCGATGAGGAAAAGGAAATGGAGTTTCTGCGCAAACTGTGCGAGATTATGATTATACTGCTCCTGCCGCGCGGTTACTCACTGCCTCCGCTCAAGGTGCTGATCAGTGAGATACTCTCCTTCAAGAGTAAGTTCCACTGAGGCTTACCTCGCGCCTTAGGCTTACCTTCCTTATGCCTGCTTTACAGTCTTCTTTCCGATGATCAAAATGCTGACCGCACCGGACTATATCAATCAGAAGGTTGTGCAGAACATTGAGACGCGTCTGGCGGCGGCGGCGATCAGTAAGCGCAGCTACGAGTATGCTGCCAGCTTTGAGGATTTCCTGAAGATCATCAACAATTCGGGCAACCTGGAGGAGCTGTCGCTGATACGCAAAAGCATTGTGAATGATCTGATGCACGCGACCAGCATGCAGAATTTGCAACGTGCCAAAGGCCTCGATCCGGATACCGAGGATCATACGCTGACCAAATCGGAGCTAACAGCCGCGGTGCGGCTAAAGCGTTACGTGCAGCAGCTGTCTCTGGCCAAGGGTCAGTGCGAGAAGAATCTGGCCAAGTTTGGCTGGAACGGCAACTACTCCAGCGACACAGTAATAAGCCAATAACATTCGAATCTATATCAAAAACATGCTAACATTTGGTCTATTCCAGGATCTAACGCTGATGGAGATACTCAATACGGCCGTGGGACGACGCTTCTTCACGCTGTTCCTGGAACCACTTAAGGCCAGCGCCCTGGTTGGCTTCTATCTGGCCGTCGACGAGATGAAGCATGCGCACAAATCCGTCACACATCAGCTGGGCACAGATATCTTTTATACGTACATACGCGTGCCCAAGCCGGAGATACAAATCGATAAGCATGAGCGCAAGCTCATCGAGACCTTTGTCCTGGGCGATGCGGGTCCGGATATTTTCTATGATATACAGCGCAATATATTGCGCACCCTGGAGGACAAATACTATCCACCGTTTGTGCTAAGCGATCAGTATCGCCAGCTCAAGGAGGCTCTCGACTCGAACGAATTTAACGATCCCACCTTGCTGATGTGCCCCACTATGCTCGGCGATCCGAACGACGACGAGCAGGCGATTGTCGCCGATGGCCTCAATGGCGGCAGCGGTGCACCGGCGGCCATCGATGTGGCCGCGCACACTTCGTATGCGCGCAAGAAGCTGGAGCAAATACAGGAGCGCATCGATAAGAAGAACCAAGCGCTGGACGCACTCAAATACTCGGTGAAGCCGGAGTCGAAGGTGCTGCAAATACTCGAGAAGGAAATGGATTGGCTCAAGAGCGAGAAGCGTCAAACGGAGGCCCATTTAAGACGCACCGATGCCTGGACCGAGCATCTCGGCAAATGGAAGGCCACCATACAAAGTGTAGAGGTGCGTCTGCGATTCCAAAAGCTTTCTACTCATGATTTTTAAATCGATTTGTTTTCCCTTCCAGGTGTCCGATGAGAAGGAATCGCTGCAGTTCATGATCCTCGTGCACGTGGACGAGGATATCAATGCGCCGCCAGCTACAAAGAATGGCGAGAGCAGCACGGGCCGAGCACAGAGGCGTCGTCCCTCGGGCATATCCAGCGGCTGGGTGGTCATGCGTTCCCTGAACCAAGTGCATGTAAGTGTGAGCGCACAAACAGACAGCTGATCCCCATTAAACCCGATCCATTCATTAATTTCAGGAGCTGCAACGTAAACTGCGGCATGTGAGCTCCAATTTAAAGTCGCTCGATTTGCCTACGAACTTCAAGTTCTTCTTCTTGAAGACCGATCGGCATGCACAGGAGAAGGCCAAGGGGCAAATACAAAAGTTTTTGAATGTATGTGGACATATTTATATATAATATTTGTGCTAATCTCGGTGTCCATTGCACAGTTTATACTGGAGGATGACCATTTGAATGGCAGCGAGGCCATCTACACATTTCTCAGCCCCAGCTCGGATCATTTAAAGCAGACTCTGCCCTCGCCCAAGAAATCCAAATTCTCGCTCTCCACGCTCTTCAAAAGCGACGCGGCCAAGGCGCACGACTCGAGCAAGGCCAGCGATCCGTTCTGGGGCCTGCAGCGCGACGATGACGACATGTCCAACTATTTGGATGGCGAGACGAGCACCGATCCCAAGCTGCTGGCCGATTTGGATAGCAAAGATTCGATTGCGGAGCCGCTGTATGCGCTAATGGGCGAAATCTTCGACATGGGCGGCGTCTTCAAGTGGCTGCGCAAGAGCATCATCTCGTTTGTACAGATCACCTATGGACGGACCATCAATAGGCAAATCCGTGAATCTGTCACCTATCTGTTCGAGGAGTCCATGCTGCACAATTACTTCTCGGCCGTATTGAAATCGTTTTGGCCCGGCGGCGTGCTTGCCTCGGCCTATCCAGTACGCTCCGATGATATGAAGGAGATGACCACCAATGCGGCCAAGGCGCTGCTCACGGATCACATACCCGAAGTGCTGTGCAATCTCGTTGGCGCCCAGGCCGCCAAGCGGGGTGTCCTTAAGGTCTTCGATGCTCTACAGAATCCCACGTACAACAAGCAGCTGTTCTATGTGAGTTGAGACCTGAAAATTCTCGACTGTTTAAAAGTCGGCTCCAACTACAGAAAGTAGCCATGTCCGTCTGCATGAAACTGAAAAGTCTAGAAACTTGGAAACATTTAAACATTCTCAGCACGAGTTAATCTCCATTTCGACAACTGCCTGCATGTCGATTTTGGGGTATGCTTTTTTAAGCATTAATATAAGAGCTAGATAAACCGAACTTGGTACAGTTTTGAATGCCTTATTTAAGATCGTACTATAAACACCAAAGTTAATTTAGAACGGATTTCTCATACCTTGTGCAGGTTCACGGTATCCGCTCCAACTAGCTTTTGTTGCACTTTGATAACGATTGTTTTGCTTGCCTTGCAGGAGCTGCTGGAGATCTTGATGATTGAGTTCTTTCCCGAAATACGTCAACTGAGGGTCAACAACAGTGGCAGTGGCAAATTGAACACTGCCACCGCCGGTGTGGCAGCTGCCTCAGCTGCCGCCGCACTGGCCACCGTCGCTGCCCTGCCACTCAACTACAATAGTCACAATAGCAGCTCGAATCATGCCGGCCAGCATCAGGGCTCGTCAGCATCGTCAGCCGGCATCGGAAGCTCAACGCATCCCAAGGAGCATTACCATCAGCCGCCGCCGCAGCAGTCGCCGTATCACCAAAGCTCTGGACAGCAAACGCAACTGCATCATGCGCATCATCATCCGACGACGACGACGCATCTGGCACATGGCGCTGCGGGCTCCAAGTAGAGACGAGCCTCCTATTTTTAATTGTATTAACAAATTGTTTTTTTTTTATTTTTGTTTTTGTTTTTCTTATCGTATAAGTTGCAAATGTTTATAATGCTCTCTAGCGCTCTCTCGTTCTAACTATATGTCCGGCTCGCTCTAGAGCATGGCTCTCTTTCTATCTTATTTTGTGTTACTAATTAGAGTACGTTGAGAGTTTAGGATTAACAAATAACTGACCCTGTACAAAAGCTGCAAAAACTTTCTAGCTGCTATTCCCTACTAAACCCACTGCTAAATGCACTTCCTTTAGCTGTTACTTTTTCACGCCTTTCCTTAAACGATTCGTTGTTATTTGTTTTGTTTGTAGTTTAGCGAAATGAGTTTTGTTATATTTTTAGCATATGATGGTATTCTATATAGATAGATATTCGTATTGTTTTTGCGTAGTCTCAGTATTAAGCGTTACCAAATTGTTCCATTTGGACCACATTCCCCGCACACAAACCCAAAGGAAAACTTAACCCAATAAACAGTGCAAAGATACACGCAAAAGTTTTTGGTGCCGATGTCGCATTGTAATTAACTGGAGTCGAATTATTGTGATCTTAGCAAGTAAACAGCACCAAAAAAAAACAACAACAAACAAATATTGTAATTGTTTACAAAATGTAATGTCATTTTCGAAGAGTACACGTTTAAGCGCCTATGTAATTTAGATAAACCAAATAGTAGCATATGACATTGTCTTACGGCAGACATTGCATTCTATTCTCTTGTATTGTATTGTATTGGATTGTATAACTATTTATATATATTGCAGTTGCAACGTTTTATGTGTAAACAATATTAACAACAGACCCAAGCGAAATAAAGATGCTATTTATGTAGATTTCTCTCTCTCTCTCTCTCTCTGTCTCTATCGATTTTTACTTATGCTCATTTCACAACTTTCTCCCTCTCTGTATCTCTTTTCTTCTTGGATCTCAACTTGAAGTCAGCAAAGTCTTCACAGCTTTCTCAGTTTCCATAAGACGCAATCTTCTGCGCACCTCAAACTTTGCTTTTGCCATAATATATTAGTCTATATAGACATTTACCTAGTACAAAAGACGGCTCTCTCCTGCTCTGATCTATACTTTAACATAGTTATATTAGCTTTCGGAAATATCACGAACTTAAGTCATAAATAAGTCTTGGTCTACTATAATACCAAGATCTAAGCACTCTGCCAACTCTTCGTTACACTTTGTCAAAGTCAAAGATATTGACTTCTAGCTGCTTTCTTTACACAATCATAAATTCATAGCTGTTAACTAGATCTTAAATTTGGTTAATAAAGGAGACAGACAGATATATTCCATTGCAGACCTAAAACTAACTTAAGCTTTTTGAAGATATGTACTTTAGAGATATTGTTTAAATTTCTTAAAATGCTTTTTAACTTGATTTAAGTTATCTTATGAGAGAATCATGTCGCCTGCGTTCAGCTTTTTACAGCAAATTAGTTGTTATTAAATAAACAATTAAACATTTGATAAATTATTACAAAAAAAGAGATTGTTTTAAACAATTGAAATATAACTTGATCTTCAATTTCGTTTCAGATATACTATAATATATCGTAAAGCCAATCCCAAAGCTTTTTGTAGATACATTTAATAGCCTTTGGCTTTGGTTTTTACACGTCATTTTACGAGCTTGATTATTGTATTTAACATTTTCAAGAATGTTACTCAATTTTAATCGTAAGTTTAGTTATTTTAAGACCCATTGTTTGTTTCATTTAAGGCTTTTAGTTTTGCTTAGTTGTTATATGAAGATATTTCTAATATCCTTTAGATCTGTCGCTCTGTTTAGCAATATTTCACACAAGTTATTTGATGAGACACATAACTCTTCAATTCTGTTTTTTAAGACACATATTTTGCCCTGATTTACGGCTTCAAGCCCTACTTTGTTTCTGTATATGATAGCCTTATAGATCTAACACTTTGTATACTATTTAACTTAAATTAGGTTTTCTTTTGCGAATGGCCTTTCAGCTCTTTACGACAACGCAGTTATAAGGTATATAAATAATGACTTAATTTAAATATGTTGAAAGACGATAACTAATATATGACAAATCATTTCTTTAAATTGCTTCAGCTCCAACTTAGTTTTGATACCAAATAGCCTTATCGCTGCGCTTTAAAACACGGTTATCTTCTCAATGAGCCTCGCCAGCGAAATGAGCTCCATGTCCACGACGATAACAGCCAGATTCTTGCGCATTGCCGCTGGCTTCCTCACCAGCAGTTTGACCTCAAAGTATTTCAAGAGGAAGCGCCATTTCAGCTCCGTCTTCTTGCGCTCGGGCAGCTGCGGAAAGGCGTCCGCTTTGAGGCCCAGCAAATGCTCCGCGACGCCGCCGCTGAGACGCGTCTCGAGCAGCGTGCCCGTCTGGTCGGACAAGTGTATGTTGATGTTGAAGAAGTGCTCGAAGCGTGCGCCGCTGTGGCCCAACGAGAACTCCAGCAGGCAGCTCTCATTATCGCAGTCGCTGCGACTGTTCGGGATGAGCCTGTTGCACGCCTTGCTGCTGGGAGATGGGAGGCTAATTGATTATCTCGGAATCTCCACCAGGTAACACAACACAACCAACTACTTGCCATTTCTTGCTGATGCTAGCGGCCAGGCCGTCCAGATCGAACTTGGTGACCAGGGCATAGAGCACGGCCGTAAAGTGCTCGCTGGTCGCATCCTGCAGCTCGCCCTCGGCGCGCGCATAGATCTGCCGCACGCTCATCTGCGTCTGGATGTGTTCGGCTGACAAGACGAGAGAGATTATCAGGCAGGGATGACCAATTATCAGCCTACTCACCCGCTGGCAGCTGCTCCAAGTCCGTTTGCGCGAATATATCATATGTCTGGAGCGGCGTGCTGGCGGCAAACGTGAGCAGCGCCTGGCACTCGGCGCTCTGCGGCAGCGGCTGCTCGTAGATGAGCGTGCAGCTAGCGAGACTGAGCACTGGACAGCCATAGAACTGGGAATGCGAGAGCCGCACATCGATCAGGTGCAGCAGCGTCTTGCGCGGCTGCCAGTACTGCGCGCGACGTATCCAGTCCGGGTGCCAGAGCGTGAATACCATGCCGTCGGCACAGCTGGTATCGATCACCACCAGCTCGAGGCAGTGCAGCAGCCGTGCCGCATTGGCATCGCCTGCCGCCAGCTTGCGCTTCAGCTCACGCACCGGACGCACCGCGGCCACGGCGACAAGCAGATCCACGTACGCAGCCGGCCGCTGTTCGGCGCCTGGCGCGGCACAGCGCACATCCGCCAGCTTGAGAGCGCTGCTCAGCGGCTTGTGCGGCACATGGATGAGCTGGCGCAGGGACTGCACAATGGAGGCTTCATCGCCGTTGTGCTTTACCAGATAGCCCTGCCCCTCGTTGACGACCAGCGCACAGGATAGCGTGCCGCGCGGTTGATAGCGCTGCTGCTGCTGCTGCTCACTGAGTCCGGGCATGTTCGGCGGCGTTATGGCCATCACCTTGGCGCCCACAATGTCCACCACGTCGCCTATTTGCAGCATGGCCGTGTACTCCTCTACGCAGGCCTTGCTGCCCCAGCACTTGCAGTTGGCTATGTGTACCCGGGAGTCGCGCAACGTGAAGCAAATCACGCCGCGCTGCTCGCTGCTAAGCTTGTCCAGAAACACATTCGGCTGCGACTTGGCAATGATCAGCGCCACGCAGGCAAAGCTCGTCATGTGGGGCCGCATCTCGGCCAGGCGCAGGGTGTGCCTGCTTCTATAGCCAGGCTCCGACATGGCCAATCAGTAAAAATTGGCCAAAGAAATGGCGCAATTATCCTGCCAAACCGTTATGTTTTTAATTATTAACATTTAAAACATGTGCACACACTGCCCAGCTAATGAGCATGATATCGATAACTAACTGCATCAATCGAAATTAATCGGTTAAAATTGGCAAATAGGTGGCGCAACTATCTATCCAAGAACTATAAGGAAGGGATTTACTTATTCCCTATCCCTAACAATTCCAGGTAGTCCACAAGAATCACTGGCGTCAGGTGAGTCTGCGTTTGGCGCCAACGCAGAAAAAATGGTGGGAGGATCCAGATGTTATTGTTGCGTGAGTATTCACCATATAATATTATCAAACGGTTGCGTATATTGTGTGGGGTTTAGGGTATAAAGTGATATTGGCTTTAATCGGAATACGGAAGGGTTTCTGCTGCATGGGTGGAAAATAGGTGGAATACGGCTGTAGGAATCTTGAAAATAGGTGGAATTCGAATTTTGGTTTGTCAATTTTAATGAAGTTGATGCCCATCGGTAGTACTGATCCGTACGAGTCAAAAATGGTATAAAATTCCGAAATCTGACATTGTTTGGCCGAGATATTTCATAAAATCATCAAAAAAGGTTGACTTTACAAACACATCTGTTTTTGGTCAACAACTTTTTTTAGCGAATCGATATGTTTGAATGTCAATTAATAGTAGGGATCCGTACGAATTTAAAAAGGTATAACATTTTAAAATCAGACGATATTTATCCGAGATATTAAAAAAAATCATGAAAAAAGTTTCGATTTTCGCACTGACCCCGATTTTGAGAAAAAACGTGATGTAACCCCTTGCCATTTCGCCGATTTGGGTCAAAATTTAGATGTTTAGTTTTTCGATGCCAAACGATAGTACCGATCCTGACGAGTCAAAAATGGTATAAAATTCCAAAATCTGACATTGTTTGGCCGAGATATTCCACAAAATCATCAAAAAAGGTTGACTTTACTAACACATCGGATTTTGCTCAACAACTTTTTAGCGCATCGATTTTTAATTTGATTGAATGCCAATTGATAATAGGGATCCGAACAAATTAAAATAGGTATAACAATTCAAAATCAGACGATATTTACCCGAGATATTACAAAAAAAATCATCAAAAAAGTTTCGATTTTCGAACCGACCCCGATTTTGAGAAAAAATGTGATGTAACCCCTTGATTAGATTTTAGTTTTAAGATTTTTAGTTTTTTGATGCCCAACGATAGTACTGTACTGATAATACTAAAAATCATCAAAAAAAAGTTGACTTTGCAAACGAATCGTTTTCTGTCTCTTTAAAATACCAAAAACTCTATTTCCGCGCGGTAATATGTCGTCTTTGAAACGGCAGACAACATTAAACAGCAAACGATCAATATTCATGGTACCTAGTTGACCCATATATCCTTGGTTATTGCATATCATGGATATAGTCCTAGCGAACCTAAAGTACAAAATGTGTATGCTTTTCTTCTAAGCCCGCCCCTAGCAACAGTCCCGCCCCCTGGATGGTTTCTAGTTGACTAGCATATCCTTGGTTAAGCCATACCATCGATATAGTCCTCGAAAACCTAAAGGATCAGATCGCTGCAAAATGTGCATTGCAATGGTCCAAAAACATGTATGCTTTTTCTTTCAGGAGCCCTTTTACATTAGCTGCAGCTGCAGCTGTTGTTTAACAGCCGGCTTACAGCACTCTTTTAACATGAACTGCTAATTAGCAGCACTCATTTTAATTGAGTTACATTTTTGCCCCTTAATGCTATGCAATGAAAATTTTTATTCAAACCACTCGGCGACCTTCTGGGCATTTCTGTTCGCCTGGTACTTGAGTCAAATTTCGGTGCAAATTTGGGGCCAGCTACTTTTACTACGTCATTTTTCGACCCTTTTGGGTATGCAATGAAATTTTTTCGGCAGCTAAAAATATTTTTTTTCGACCTTCTGGGCATTTATGTTCGCCTGGTATTTTGGCAGATTTTAAGAAAAATCTCGGCAGCCAGCGGTTGCCAACAGACGCCCCTTTTGGGTATGCAATGCAATTTTTGAAAAGACCGTTGATTTTTGAATTTTTAAATAAAAAAACAGGAATTTCGTTTTTTATTTTATTTATTTAAGAAATTGCCGTTCTTTATGCTAATTTTCTTAATTATTGTTCTTAAAATTATAAAAATCGAGCATAAATTAAAATTGTAGCTTTAAATAGCTATATCTGGCTTAATTAAAGTCGAATCCTGGAAAAATTTGCTTTGTCAGTCGCGGAGGTCCTTAGAGCTCATTGTAGTCCTTAATTTGACAGTCTGAAATGATAAAAACACATTAAAATTAAAGAAGGCAAAAAATATATAAATGCATTTGTGGCAAGGAAAAAAGGCCATAACTCGGGCATGTCCTTGCACATTTTCAAAGGACATGGTGCGTTAGGATCGCATAGACCCCCTGCATCGATCTGCATCAAAAAAATATGGGGTCATCTAAGAACCCCAGGACTTGTATTTTTGCATGTAAAATTTCGGTCCCGAGTGCACGAAAATGGCCCGAAAACACAAATCCTTGAATATCTGCAAAACTACGAGGACGATCTTAATCATTTTTGGCCAGTTGATAGGCCTGGTTAATACAATTTATTTGCCACAGGACTTGTCAGGATACGCCAGGATATGGCCGACTTATGGCCTATTTTCTCTTGCATAAATTGTCCTTAAAACTTCGTTGTTTGAAGGACTTTCGTCCTTTTTGTTGTATTATCTTAAATGGGAGGACGAGCATAATCTGCTGTCCAAAGGACATCCCGATAGTCCTTCAAATGGCAATTTTAGACCCGATTTTTTTGATTTTTGCCACTTTTGCGACTAACCCCCTATGAAACATTTTGGTTAAATTTTTTGTCGAATTCTGGAAATCCTTGAATGCCAATCGATAGTCCTGCTCACCACGAGCTTAAAATGGTATATCCTTCCGATATCCTTATGGATTTGGCCGAGTTATGGCTAATTGAAAAATGTCCTTTTTGGAAAATGGGCCATATCTCGGAAAGTAGAAGGACGATTTTGATGTTCTTTGGACAGTTTGGGGTCCTTGTTCATACGATTTGTTTGACACAGGACTTGTCAGGATATGCAATGATACGGCCGAGTCGTGGCTTTGTTAATTTACGAAAGAATCGTACTCATGTTTACGCTGTCTGAAGGACTTCCGTCCTTTTCATTATATATTCTGAATTGGGAGGATGTGGACTAACGATTGGCCAAGGGACATCATGATCGGCAAGGATACGGCAGCTCTACAGCCTTTTATTTTTACAGACAAAAATCTCTTCACCGCAGCTCCTTGAAAGATTTTCGTCCAATTTATTACATATTCTAAACTTGCAGGACAAGGACTGCATATTTTCTAAAGGTCATCCGAAGGGTCCTTAAGGTAACCAATTAGGACAATTTTAGTGTCCTTTGGACTGATTACAGTCCCTGTGAATACAACAGGACTTGTCAGGACGGTATTTACCCGATTTTCACAAAAAACGTGATTTTACCTTCTGCTTTAAATTTGTTTGAATGCCAATTGATAGTAGGGATCCGTACGAATTTAAAAAGGTATAACATTTCAAAATCAGACGATATTTATTTATAAGCGTGTTTTTTTGAGTTGGGTACATGAACACATACATACACACATACACACACACATATATACATACTTGCTTATGTACATGCAGACATACATATGTGCATGCATACACACACATGTACATACATACATACATACATACATACATACATACATACATACATATGTACAAACATACATACATATGTACATATATACATACACATGTACACATATACATACATACGTACATATGAACATACATACATAAACAACAAAATATCAACAAAATACCAAAAAAAAAAAACACTAGACTACTAGATAATCATGAAAAACTGCAGAGCCTACTTGAACTTTTGAGAATCGAGGAGAAGAGCACTTGGTAGAAATTCGTTTTATTTAAATTTGCAGCACAGGGACAAATAAGCTTCGTCTGCGTTGGGTCTTAGAAAACCAAGCTGCATGCATACATATATACATATGTGCATGCATACACTAACACACACACACACACACACACACACACACACACACGCATACACATATAAACACATACATACATACACATAGAAACACATGCATACATACACATATATAATACTTATATCGCTTCGTACAAAATGATTGTACATTATATAGCAATACTTCCTCTAGGTATTATATACGGATTATATATGGATTATATATGGATTATATACGGATTATATACGGATTTTATATGGATTTTATATGGATTATATATGGATTATATATGGATTATATATGTAATTTATATATAGAAATAAAACATTTTATTTAAATATTATTTACGTTCGTTTTTATGTTTCTTGTTATTTCTTTTCTTTTTTTACAATTTTTACATATCTACAACATAAAACGTGGGCGTGGCGGGCCTCAATTCGGGAATAGTTTATGATATTTTGTTGTTTTGTTTTTCTTTTTCTGTTTTTCTTTTGCGTTTTTCTTTTGCGTTTTTCTTTTGCGTTTTTCTTTTGCGTTTTTCTTTTGCGTTTTTCTTTGTTTACATTCAGCCAAGGTACACAATATAGAACTCTAATGCTAGTTGTTTAAATCGATAATTATTTCGCGGCAGTCAACTGGGCGCAACGCTGGCGACGCTTGGCGAGCTGCTAGTTGCTCGTCGGAGGATGCGACGGCTGCTGCTGCTGCTGCTGCTGGGGGGGCAGCGGCTGGGACGGGCTGTGTGTCGGCTCGTCGTCGCTCATGTTGTTGCCCAATATCCAGTCCATAAGCAGCATGGAAGGGGAGCGCAGCGCTGGTTGAGCTGGCGAGGATTACAAATGAATATACTTATGTAGTTAAATCTAAAGTATGGCACCTACTTGGATCCACATCGAGCTGCTGCTGCTGCTGCAGCTGTGCAGGAGGAGTAGGAGTAGGCAGAGCTGGAGCCGTGCCCGCTGCTGCAGCTGCTCCGGCTGATGGCGCCGCCCTCGCCATGTCCCGCTGCAGCTGAACCATCTGCTGCAAACGCTGCTCGCGCTCGTCCACAATTGCCTTGTCCTTGGAATGCTTCACCGTTTGCAGCTCGGCCAATCTGTATGGAGCAATATATGGCTATTAGTTAATCTGGGTTTACATAGTCTTAGAATATATGACTTTATTGGAGTAAGAGACGGCTCCGAGCAGAAGATTCTGAAATGCAACAAGAAAGGTTTCTGCACAGATTCAATTGTGTCCGGATGAATAGAATATTGTGGTGACCACATACATGAGGCATACTCAAGTATGGATCGGATCGTTGAACTCCTCTGATGAAACCCAAAACAATTCAGGCCTTAAGATCAAGATTATGATTCTTATTCAGGATGTAGGAAACCAATTGGGGATAAATTTAAGAAGTCGACTTGTAAAGGATAACATGATGCCAGATCTTTATAAGCCAGGAGCGAGAGAGTAAAGAGTAGCGGGCCAAGATGACTGCCTTGAGGGTAAGAACCTTTTGGGTTCGATTACGCAAATAATCAGATATCCAGTTCACGAGGTTGACTGGGACTTGGGACCTATTAGTCCGATCGGGACTTACTTCTGCTTCAGATCGCTGCCGCTGGCAGCTGGAGACACGGCGAGATCGCCGCCGCTGCTGCTGCTGCTGACGCTCAGCTGGTGGGGGCTGCCCAAGGTCGTCGCCGTCGTCGTCGACGCCGCCGCCGGCGAGTTGGAGAAGGGTGCGCCAGCTGGAAATTGAAAGGATTAGTTGATGGGCAGCTGGTTGAGTTGTGTGTGGGCAGGACTTACTGCGCTCGGCCTCCAGTTGGCGCAGCGTGTCCGAGAGCTTGAGCTGCAGATGATCGCGCTCCTCGAGCAGCTGCACCAGCTCAACGATCATCTCCTCGACGCGCATATCGCGCTGATGCAGCATCATGAGCGCATAGTCCAGATCCGATTTTGGCACATACTCCCCCGACTGCTGCGGTTCCGAGCCGCTGCCCGTCGGTCCGCTCGGATTGCCGCCGCCGAGCGTATTCTGCAGCCGGAAGGGATCGTACTGGGAGGCGAGACGTGCATATTCAGCGGAACGTATCGCCAGCTGCTCCTTCAACGTTACGATTTCCATTTCCTGCGTCTCGAGCGCCCGCTGCATCTTCAGCAGCATCTCGCCGACGTCCGTCGTGGCGTCCACTGGTGCTGTTGCTGGTACTGGTGTCTGCTGCTCCGCTGTTTCTGGCGGGGATGTTGCCGCCGTCAGCTGTTCGATCTTCGCCTGGTAGTCGGCCTCGCGCTGCGCCAGATGCTCCTGCCAAATGCTGGCCACCTCGCTGCACTTTTGCTCCACCAGCGCCTCCCACTGCTTGTTCAGTGCCCCGATATCGGGCTGGGGCGGCACCTGCTGCTGCCCCTGCTGCTGCTGGAGCTGCTCCAGCGTTTTGCGCAGCTCGGTTATCTCAATCGTTTTCGTGTCCAGCTCGAGCACGGCTTGCTTCATTTTATCCTCCAGCTCCAGGCTGCTGAGCACGTGATTGTTGAGCACGCGCAGCTCCTCCTCCATGTCGGACTTCTCCTGCTGCTGCTGCTCGCATTGCCGACGCAGCTGCTCCAGTTCCTCCACTGGCTCAGCTGCCTGGCTGGGTTGGTTAACCTGCTGCTGTTGCTCCAGCTTGTCCTCCTCCAGCTGCTTGACCTGCATGCGCAGCAGCTGCAGCTCCTGGTTCTTGGTTAGAATCTCCAGCACTAGCTTTTCCGTCTGATCCTCGCGCATCAGCTCCTCGATGCGCTGCTTGAGGTGCACAATTTCCGATTCCTTTTCCTGAAGCAGCGCCCGGCTCTCATCACTGGGTGCAGTCGCTGGCGGCGCCGTGACCATTGCCGGCAGCTCCAGCTGCTTGGCCCTGAGCTCAGCCAGCTGCAGCTGCAGCTGCTGGCACTCCTGCTCCGCCTGTTGCTTCTCGAGCTCCGCCTGCTGCTTCTCGAGCTCCACTTGGTGCTTCTCGAGCTCCACTTGGTGCTTCTCCTGCTCCGCCTGTTGCTTCTCGAGCTCCGCCTGTTGCTTCAGCTGCTCCAACTGCTGCTCCACTTGCTGCTCCGCCTGCTGCTTCACCTGCTCCACTTGCTGCTTCACCTGCTCCACTTGTTGCTTCACCTGCTGCTCCGCCTGCTGGTCATGTGCCTCCAGCTGCGCCTGCAGCTGTTCCCGTTCGCGCTGCGCCCGCTGCTTCTCGTGCTGCAGCTGTGCCAACAGCTCCTGGCACTCGCTGTTCAACTCCTGGTTCTCGGCCTGCAGATTCTCAATGGTCGCACGCGCTGCTCCTGCCGCCGCATCCTCGCCGCTGGGCGGCACAGTGGGCGTGGCTGCCACCTCGTCCCAGCTCTCGAGCTGCTGCAGCTTCTCCTGGAGCTCGCGTATGCGCGTCTGATACATCTGCACCTCGCGATCCTGGCGCTCCTTTAGCTCGGCCATGCGCTCGTTGCCGGCGGTGAGCACGTCGATGCGCTTCGCTAGCTTCTCCTTCTCGAGCGCTTGCTGTTGGAGCAGCTCCTCGGTCTTGGCCTGACGCGTCTCCTGCAGCTGCAGCTGCAGCTTCAGCTCGTCGATGATGGCGCCGTCCAGGTCGTCATTGTTGTTGTCCTTGCGCGCCTGCTCCTGCTGCTCCTTGTTGCGGTACTCCTTGACGCACTTCATCAGCTTCGCGGTCTTCGTCTGCAGCTTCGCCTTCTGCGCCTCCAGCTCCTCGATGCGCGCGTGCAGCGCTGCGGTGGCATCCGTCAGCTGCTGCTCGGCTCCCGCATTGGCCCACGGATCCTCGTCCACGTCCACAGCCCAGTCGCTAGCCGGCTGCTGTTCTTCCTGCTGCTGCTCCTGCTCTGGCTGGCAGAGATACGCCTTCTTTGGCGTTATCAGCTGCTCCACAACGGGCTCGCTTTGCGGCAGACCCAGCTCCTGTTGAGACCTGGCAACGGCTGCATCCGGCACCGTTTCGCCGCCAAAGAACATGTCCAGAGTGGGCGCCACAGCCGCATTAGCTGTTGGCTGTATAAGCTGCTCGATGGCCGCTAGACGTTCGCGCTCCTCGGCCGCGGCGCGCAGCTGGGCCAGCTCCTGTTCCCGTTCGGCCAGCACGCGCTCCAGTTGGACGCGTCCCTCCTCGTGCTCGACCAGCGCTTGGTTGCGCGCCAGCAGTTGCGTCTCCAGCTCCTTAGCGCGCTTCTGCAGGTCGGACACGTTGCGCTGCAGTTCCTCGATACTGGCTTCGCTCGACTCAGCCTGTGGCACGCCCAGATTCTGTGTGCCCATCCTCAGTGGTTGGGCGACAATCTCGTCGAAGGGCGAGGGCGCCGCCGCCGCGTCGCCGCCAAAGAACATGGCGGGCGCGGGCAATGGCACATTCTGCGAAAATAAATCCAATCAGTTCCGGCAAAAAAGGGGTCGAGCGCGGAGGATAGGGCAGTCGGTGAGGGAGGGGGGAGGGGGTGTCTGTTTGAGGGCAGGAGAGAGCACTCTTTTGTTCAGTTACATACCTGCTCCGTAAGCGGCATTGGGCCAAGGCCAGGGCCAGGATCTGGTCGTGACCAGGCCATCCAATCGTCAGCTGCAGCTAAAGTCGGAGCTGAAGCTGGCTGGTGACGTGCGAGCTGTTCGGTTTGCTCGTCGAGCTCGGCCAGCTTCTCGACGAGGCGATTGGTCTCCGTCTCGATGTGGACCTGGTCGTCGGTCTGGTTCTGTGTGCCCAGCTCGGCGATTTGCTGCTGCAGCGCTCGCAGCTCCTGGTTGGACTGCAGGCGCAGCTGCTGCACCTTCTGCAGCTCCTGCTGCTCGAGCAGCCGTTCGCGCTCCAGCTCGCCGAGCTCCACGTTGAGGCGGGCCAGCTCCTCGTCGCGCTGCTGCAGCTGCTCCTGGGCACGCTCCAGCTGCTGGGTGAGCTCGCGCGTCTGCGCGTTTGCGCGCTCCATGTGGGCGCTCAGGTCGCACTCGAGCTCGTCCAGCTCGCTGGCCTTGGCCGCCAGCTTGGCGTCGTAGACCTGGCGCTGGCGCTGCAGCTCCTGGTTGCGCGTCTCCAGCTGCGAGCGCAGCTCCTGCAGCTCCTGCTCACTGTTGCTTGTCAGCTGTTCGCGCTCCGCCTGCGCCTGCTGCGCCTGTTGCGTGTGCTGCTTGTGCCGCGCCAGCAGCGTGTCGTGCGCGCTCTGGAGCGCCAGCATTTGCTCGCGTGCCTCCTGCGCCTCGCTGCCGAGCAGCTGCAGCTGCTGGTCTTGGCTCTGCTCGCGTTTCGCCAGCTGTTGCAGGCGTGCGCCCAGCTGGGTCTCGTGCTCCACCCGCTCTGTCTCGACCTGGTGCAGCTGTTGCTCGAGCTGTTGGAGCTGCTCCTTGGCGCTGAGCTCGTGCGCCTGCAGCACAGCGGCCTGATCCTCCAGTGCCGCGCACTTGCTCTGCAGATCTGCGTTCTGCGCCTCCAGCGTCTCGATGTAGGATCGATCCTGCTGCAGCTTGAGCTCGAAGCCAATGTGCAGCGTCTCCAGCCGGTTGTAGGCCACCTCAAAGTTCAGTTTGTCCTCCGTGAGCTGATCGTTCTGTGCTTGCAGCTGATGCACCTGCAGCTGGTACAGGTGCAGCGATTGCTGCAGCTGCTCCTCCTTCTCTTCCTCTTCCTCGGGCTGGGCCTGCAGCTGGGCGCGCAGCTCGGCCAGCTCGCGCTGCAGGCTCTGGATGGTGGCGTTGCGCTGCTTGATGACCTCCTTGGACTTGTCGAACTTGAGGGATTTCTGCTCCAGCTGTCGGCGCAGCTCCTCGTTGCTGGTCTGCTCGGCGAGCGAGAGCTCCAGCTGGTAGCTCTCCTGGCGCAGCGCCGTGTTGGCGTGCACCGTGTTTTGCAGCTCCACCTGGAGCCGCTCCACCTCCTCCTTGAGCTTGGCCAGCTTGGACTGTTGCTTGAGCAGCTGCTGCTGCAGCTCCTTGCTGTCCAGCTGGGCCTGTTGCTGCGCCTGCTCCAGTTCAGACTGCAGGCGCTGCACTTGCTCGCGCAGCTCCGTCGTGCTGGCCTGTTCCCGTTGCAGCTGCTCCTGCAGCTCCGTGTGCTCCACCTGCCGTTTCTTAAGATTCAAGGCGTATTTCTTGAGCTTCTCGCGCAGCTCCTTGTTGCGCGTCTCGCTCTGCTCCAGCTCCTGCTGGCACTGCTGCAGCTCCAACAGCTTCATGTTCGTTTCGTACTCGCTCTCGCTGTAGCTCTCGATCAGCTGCTGCTTCTGCTCGGCGACCAGGGCCTGCAGTATGCTCTGTTCCCCCTCTAGCGTCTCGATGCGCGACTGCAGCTCGCGGCGCAGCCGCTGCTGCTGCTCCATGTGCTTCTCGTGCGCCATTTCGCTCTTGTTCAGCGACTGGTCGAACTGCTCCGCCTGCAGCTGCAGCTGCACCAGCTCCGCGCTCTGGCTGGCTATCAGCTGTAGGTGCTCCGTCTCGCCGGCGCGCAACTCCGCGATGATCGACTGCAGCTGGGCCAGCTGCTGCTGCAGCTCCGCTATGAGGGATTCACGCTCCTGTTCCTGCTCACGCTCCCTCTCCTTTTTCTTTTCCTTCTCCCGCTCTTGTTCCTTCTCCTTCTCCCGCTCCTGCTCCCTCTCCAGCTCCTGCTCCTTCTCCCACACCCATTCCTCGTCCAGCTTGTGGCCAATTGCCCGCTTGGACAGCTCCGGCGGCTCACAGCTGTCGCGCAGCTCGGCCAACTCCGCCTGGAGCGCCGCCAGCGCGGCCTTCAGCTCGGCATTCTGTGCGTTCAGCTGCTCGTATTCCGCGAGAGCTTTGCCATTGGGCGCGGTGACGGCGACAACGGTCTCCACGACGGTGACCGTCTCCACCGCGGTGCTGGCCTCCTTCACCTTGTGCAGCAGCTCCGAGAGCTGGCTGTGCACGTTTTTGGCCTCCTTGGCCAGTTTCTTGGACACGTTCAGCTTGGCATTGCGATCGTTGGCCTTGCGATAGGCCTCCAGCTCGGAGCTGAGCTTGGACAGGGAACGTTCGCATTTGTCGAAGAGCGCGGCGCCGTCTGCGCCGCAGTCGAGGGCGGCGACCACCTCCGAGGAGCGTTGCATGGAGCTTAGCTCCTGCGAGAGATTCGATTTCTCGCTGAGCTGCAGCGAGAGCTGTTGCTTATCCCGCTGCAGTTCCTCCAGCTGTGCCTGCAGCGAGCCATTCTCCGCCTGCAGCTGCTCCTGCGCCGCCTTCAGTTGGGCACGATCCGCCTGCAGCTGCTCCTGGGTCGCCTGCTGCTGCTCCTGGGCAGCCTGCTGCTGCTCCTGGGCAGCCTGCTGCTGCTCCTGGGCCGCCTGCAGCTGGGCTTGCAGCTGGGCATTCTGCGCCTGCAGCTGCTCCATTTTGGCGAGCACCTCGCGCCGCTCGCTGGTGAAGAGCTCAATCTTCTGGAGCAGCTCGTCGCTCTCGTTGCGCAGCTGGGCGAGACTCTCGTTGACCTCCAGCTCAGGCGCCGCCACCAGATCCGTTTGGGTCAGTTCGCTCACAAAGCTGGGCAGCCGAGCGGGCACAGCGGCTGCCTGCTGTCCAGCTCCAGTTTCAGCTCCAGCTCCAGGTCCAGCTCCGGCTCCATCTCCAACGGCATCCGGATCAGTTCCGCTTGCCGGGCGCTGGCTGAAGCGTCGATCTGTGGGTCGTTCGACAATTTCAATGGACTCCGCGGAGCTGGAGGAGCTGAGCTTCTCCAGCTTATCCAGCAGCTCCATATTCTCGTTGATGTAGTGGCTGAGCTTCTTGTCCAGCGCCTCCTTCTCGGACTGCAGCGTCTGCAGCTGTTGGCGCTGCTCGTTCGCCTCCGCCTCCAGCTGTTGCACGCGCTGCGACAGCTGCTCCTCTAGCTGCACCTCGCTCAGCTCGGACTCGACGCGTGCCGCGGCGCTGCCCATCTGCAGCGCCGCCAGCGCCTGTTGCAGCTCCTCCTTCTGCTCCTCCAGCAGGCGTATCGTCTCGCTTTGGCCAGCTGTGGGCGTGGGTTTGCTCGCCAGCTGCTCCTGCTCCAGCTGTTCCTCTTCGACATGGGCCAGCTGCCATTGGCCCTTCTCATCCTCGAGCACTGTGATGCGCTGCTGCAGCTGCTCATTCTCAGCCGTCAGCCGCAGCAGCTCCTGCTGCGCATCCTGGCTCTGGAGCTGCTGCAGCTGCTTCTCGGCCTGCTTGCACTTAAGCTTCAGCTTGATGTTGCTCTTGTTGCACTCGTCCAGCTTCTGCTTGAGCTGCTGCTGCAGCTGCTCGCTGGCCGGCTCCTCGTCCAGGAACAGGGGCTTGCTCTTGACGCTCTGTGCGAGCCGTTCCTCGAGCACGCGCAGATTGACATTGAGCACATTCAGCTCGGTGGTCTTCTCCGCCAGCTGTTCGTTTTGCGCCTCGATGGTCGCCTCCAGCTCGGCCAGGCGCTGGCTTTCGCCGCCTGCCTGCCTGGGCTCCTGCTCGTGCTGCAGCTGCTCCTCGTGGCTGCTGCTGCTGCTGCGCAGCTCCAGCAATTGTTGCTGCAGCTCCTGCAGCTGCTTGGCCAGCTCCACGTTGACCTGCGCATCGGTTGAGACTGAGGCCTGGCTCTGCTGCTGCTGCTGCTGCTGCTCGAGCAGTTGCTCGCGTGCGCTGTGCAGCTCGAGCCGCAGCGTCTCCAGCATTTCGCTGCTGTGCTCCAGCTCGGCGTTGCGTGCGCGCAGCTGCTCGATCTCGGCATGGAGGCGCGTGTTCTCCTGCTCGGCCAGCGGACGCTCGCTCGCCTCCAGCTGTTGTATGTGCTGTTCGCGCTGCGCCAGTTCGTTGCGCAGTTCGTGCAACTCCTGCTGCAGCTCCTGCTCCTTGCGGCCCTGCTTCATCTCGATCAGCTTCATCTTGTTCTTGAGCAGCTTCAGGCGACCCTCCTCGCTGGCCGGCTGCGCCTGCGCCTGTGCCGCCTGCTGTTGCTGCAGATCGGCCGCGGAACGATGCCGCGACACGGGCGCCGCTGCAGTCGCGGCGCGCAGATCGCTCATCGAGGAGCCCAGCTCGCTGCTGGTGCTCTGCCGGAGCCCCGTCTTGACAGACTGCAGCGACTTGGCCATGTCACGTTTGCGCTGCTCGAGCAGCGCACGATTCTGTTCGGTGCGCTGGTTCAGCATTTGCAGCTTCTCGCTGCCGCTGTACTCCAGCTGGTCGGTAGCCTTGGTGGGCGTGACCAGCGGCGTGGAGGCATCCTGTGCCGCCAGGCCGGACATCAGCTGCTGCTGGCCCGGCGAGCCCTTTAGCTTTGTCAGCTTCTGGCCCAGCGACTTGAGTGATTCCATAGAATCGCTTAGGCTGGACTTGCGTGGAGCGGCGCCATCCTCGGACTTGCGCAGCGCGCGCTCACGCAACGCTGTGAGACGTTCCTGTGCGGAGTAGAGTCCGGCATGAATAAAAGCCGAGCATATGGGCGACACCTGCTGCTTACCTGCTGCTTGAACAGATTCTCGCGCAGGTTGTCCAGGCGTGCCTTGCCGCCGCCGCCGCCACCAGTTGTCGCCTGCTGCAGTCGGAAAAGTTGAGAGCAGGGCAAAGGGGAATGAAGCAGACAAGTTACCTGGCCAAGTGATAAATCCGTGGAGCTGCTGTCATCGGCATCCTCCGGCTCCGCCATGCCCCTGTGACCGGGCATTCCAAACCAAATGCAACT
The DNA here is from genome assembly GCA_018903485.1 of Drosophila littoralis. NCBI lineage: Eukaryota > Metazoa > Arthropoda > Insecta > Diptera > Drosophilidae > Drosophila > Drosophila littoralis. Next base: position 3,117,750 of record JAEIGF010000591.1, read on the forward strand.
AGCTAAATGCGCTTAAAAACAAATACAACAAAGAAACAGAGGGAAAAACAAAAAAAAGCTAAGCTACACTGGCTATCTCCGTCGGGGATATATCCAATGTCGTCGCGTATGTTTCGTGAGGTTCGTCCTGTTAGCTATCGACATTGACTGCAATGGTGAGATATAATATATATTTAATTCAATTTCAGGCCGTTGGCAAATTTTGGGCCAGATTTCGTGGCACTGACGTGTGCACTTCTTCGTTGTGTGCGTGCGTGTGTGTGCGTACGTGTGTGTACATCAATCTATACGAAACACTAGCACGCACACAGACACACACACACACGCACACTCACAGTCGCTTGTACGTTATTTGAATAGGCAACTCGATTCCTGCCACAATTAATAACAATTTTTGCACATCATTTCATTGAAAATTCATTTACCAATTGTAATTAAGCAATGCTAACAAAAAAAAACTTAAACACCAGGGCTGCAAAGTCGTTGTTACTGCCCTTGCTTTGCAATTACAGGGCTGTTCGCACTACTTCGATATCGATATGGTATTGTTTAATGCGATAGTATCGATTAAATCGCATAATTAATCGTTTAGAATGCCAGTTAGTATTTTATGTAGTCAATTATTTGTTTGTGTTGGTTTTTGGTTTCCTTTGATTGATTTTAATCAATTTAAGAACTACATATTTTGCATATATTGAAGGGGATGTCTCAGAGCGTACAGACTATTTACATATACATTTTTGGGAATATAAAGAACTATGGCGGGTTTCTTTTGACAAGAGCCCGCAAAGGTTTCCGTTATCGATGCTTTGTAATATTTAAAAATAAATCGTTATCGAATTGACAATCGGAATATATATCGCTCTTTATTAATAACCGTTTATTTCGAGTACATGAGAATTCCCGTTAAAATAATATACACACGCTAAATACATATATGTAAAATGCACATAAAAAAAAGCTATTGCACATGTAGGAACAACAACAACTGGACTAGATAGCTCCAGGTACGCTCAATGAGCGCGAAAGAGATAGATAGATAGATGAGGTAAATTTAAGTAAACCGGCCGCGGAAAAGCTGCTGCCCGGCACTTTAGGCATTGGGCTCCGCCGTTTCGAGGAGACGCACAATTTCCGGGTGACCGCCACGTTTGGCATAGTCCAACGGGGTCAGACCAAGCATGTCCTTAAGCTCATTACCATTCTCCCTGTAGGGCAAGAGGTAGTGCACCAGGTCGACAAAGCCATGCAGGGCGGCCACATGGAGCGCGGTGCGGCCCGAGGGATCGGCCAGGCACAGATCGGCGCCGGCCAGCTGAAACGATTGCAGCCGCCGGAGTGCGCCACGTGCAGCAGCGGCGCACAGCTGCTCGCCAACGGCACGCGAGGAGCCGGTCAAATGGGCGCCACAGCTGATGAGCAGCTGGATGATCTCGTGGTTGTCGGTGGCAACCGCCTCCTGGAGGGGCGTGCGCTCGCACAGATCGCGTATGTGCACCGAGACGCCGTTCTGCAGCAGATGCCGCACAATATCCGTGTCGCCCAGCTGGCAGGCGAGATGCAGGGCGGTGCGCTGGTCATGATTGGTGCCCGACAGATCGGCGCCGTATGCCTTCAGGTTGTTGAGCTTCTTGAGGTCGCCCTCAAAGACGGCCGCATTGATCATGGCCGGAAACAAAGTGGCGCCCAGCTGGTCCAGCTCCTGCGGCGAGGACAAGTGCAGCGAGCGGGCAACCGCATCGACCAGGTCGTAATCCTTCATCGTGTGCGCCGCAACGGACGTCAGTTCGCCGCGCAGATTCGCCTGCATCATCTGTTATATACAGGGATTAGGCTGAAGAATGCGCAAGAGAGTCGACTAACTCACCTGCTTCTTCACTTGGAGCGACCAGTCGGACTTGCTGATGACATAGGCCAGCTTGGTGAGCGCCGCCTCCGGCGTCATATCGTAGCCGGGTATGACGCCGACGTCGAAGAGCACCTTGCCGGTGTCATAGATCTCGGCCACGGACCCGTTCGGGCACTGGGTGCAATTGATGATGATGACGCCGCGTTCGGCGGCGGCGCGCAGCTCGTCGATGAGATCCTTGCGATTGGAGGGCATGTTGCCGGAGCCGAACGATTGGAGCACCACGCCGCGCATGGGCGGCGCCAGGAAGGCGCGAAACGTGGCCAGCGAAATGCTGGGAAAGATGCGCAACAGGCCCACATTCTCGTCCAGCTGTGAATGCACACAGAATCTCTCCACGCTGCAAGGCCGAAAGATCAGGCGATAGTCGACATTCACGCTGATCCCGATCTGCGCCAGCGGCGGAACATTCGGTGAATCGAATGCGTCCAGCGAATTGGAGCTGACCTTGACCGTGCGATTGCCACGGAGCAGCTTGTTGCCAAAGAAGATGCACACCTCCGGTATCACATAGTTGCCGGCAATGATCAGGGCGGACGTAAAGTTGTCCTTGCCGTCGGTGCGCGTCTCGAAGATCGGCAGCTGGGAGCCCGTTATGATCACCGTCTTGCCCAGATTCTCTAGCATAAACGACAGCGCCGAGGCCGTATACGAGAGGGTATCGGTGCCATGGAGCACCACGAAGCCATCGAAGAACTCGTACGATTGCTGCGGGGAGAGAGGGAGATAAAGGGAGTTACTGGTTGATTACAGGGTATCTGGCAGTCGAGCAGGATACACTCACATAAATATCCTTGGCAATGCGCGCCCAATCGTCCATGGTCATGTTGCTCGAGTCGAGCAGCGGCGAATATTCCGTCACCTGGTAGATGACCCGTCGGGATTCGCCCTGGACAAAGGGCAGCACGAGCGGCGCCAGCGATGCCCCGGCTCCAAAATGCCGCTGGGCATAGTCCTCATCGTGAATGTTCGGATATTTGCGTATGAGCCGGACCAGGGCGTTCGGTATGGGCGCCAGCACTGCAAAGCAGAGGGAGACGGATGATAAGTAAGAGCTGGAGAGAGTTGGAGCTGGGGATGGGGATGGGTGCAGCTACCGTTGCGCTCGTTGCGCATCATGCCGATGGTGCCGCCCGTATAGATGACACGGACGCGCGCCTCCTTCGCCTCGGCGGCGATCATCAGGCTGCCGGCGCTCACGTTCCGTCGCATCGCGGGCGTCTGATAGCTGGGCGAGGCGGGCACCGATTGATCCGGCGACGTCGCCGCCGGCAGCTTTATGCATATGCCCGCCGCCGGGGGCGGCTGGGAGCCGGGCGTGCCGTCGGGCTGATCACCGTTAGTGGACATATTACAGGTGGGGGTCACCTAGGGGTCAACTATTAGCCGTTCGTCCGAATGCGCCAACTAATCGCACAGATCTGTGCGACGCAACGTTTCTGCGAAATAAAAAAAAAAAACATTAAAATATATTACAAGCCCGGCAAGGTGTGCGTGCGCGTGTGTGTGTGTGTGTGTGTGTGTGTGTGAGTGTGCTGTTGGGTTTCAGGTGTTTAAACAATTTGTTATCGCGTTAACGGTTTAGTTCGAACGCACTTGCGATATTTTTAATTGCGTTGGCCATGCAAATTAAAAAAAGCAATATCTGATTCAGATAAATGCACACAGCTGGTTACATACATACATACATATATATTTTATATTTGTTTAAAAATACATATTTACCTGCGCACATGTGTGTGTAAGTTCCCCTCTGTGTGCGTATGTGTGTACAACTATTTGCCAGCGTTGCCATTGCGTAACGCATTAGACAGCTGCTTGCGCATTTTAACACCCAACAGTCTGGCAGCGCTGTTGCCAGTGTGGCCAGCCTGGCGCATTCAAGTGGTGCGCGACTTGACTAAGTTGCTCGCGTGTAGACTGGAATGTAGATTGGAGCGTGGTGAATATTGGAAATTTGGTATTGTGTTTGAAATCTAACGGACGTATCGACACTGCCAAAAATGGCGCCCCTGCACTACGCAATTCGTTTGCGCAACACTCTGTTTGTGCAAGCTTCAAAGCAAAACGCACAAATTTGTGCATTTAAATGGTCGCTGGTTCGATTCACGGTTCGGCTTATGAAAAACTTCCACTACTTAACACTAAAATTAATTGGCATTTGGTTTATATAATTTTTAATAATATTAAAATATTGTCTTTTTTCATCATTTTTGAAGAAAATTAAAAAAATAAAACAAATTTTTGCAAATGCTGCGAAAGGTAAAAAAATGTGCAATTGGTTTGCGCAAACATCAATTTGCGCAAGCGGCTTGTCTAGTCTACAAAATAACCGGCTCAAGCGCAACAACAATTTTTTCTCCAGTTAGATAACATGTACAAATTTTACCATAAAAAAATCAATCTCAGACGAGATCCTTTAGCTGGAATTCCTGCCATCGAAGTGAAACATGAAAATTTAAAATATCGATATATGACATGATTTCGATATATGTTTATTGGACTATCGAAATTGATCGAACATTCCTAAAAACAACTGAATGCTGAAAACTGGGATAATAACCCAGCCAGCTGCCGCTGCTGCCGTTTCTACTGCTACTGCAACTGTTACTGCTGCAGTTACTTTCGTCTAATGACACTTTCAGTAAAGGCCATAAACGGCAGCTGCAACTGCGAGCCAAGGCATGTTCAAGATGGCAACTGATACTCCTGTAATACCCAAAAAGGGGGAGGGCCTGGAAGTGTGAGGGAGGCCGCGACATAGAGTATCAAGAGTCTAGTTGATAAAGTAGTTGATTAGGACTTGAAACTTCCATTATCGATATTGCCACCTCTTTCCCAAATATCGATAGCTATCGATATCTATTGCCACCTACTTCCTGAATATCGATAAATATCGATAAAGCAGCTGTTAAGAGCAAGAGACCTGAAATGTGATAAATGCTCACAGAACCAGAATAAATTACTTTCTGCCAGACGATTTAAGCCCGCAAGGATATTCGAATATTTGCCTTGGCAGCTCGACGCTGGGTACAGGCTGCCTCCTTGGCTGCTGGACACTTGTCGTTGCCTGCCTCAAGGCGAATTGATATGATTGAGGCATGGGGCGACCCAAGACAGTTTCTAAGATGGATCTGTTGTGCTGGCCCACAAGGTGGCCTGAGCTGCTTCAGGTGAAATACCAATTTGATTAATGTACATTTTAAATATTAAGCGATTCCCTAAAGCAGACATCGTTTTAGCCGCACAATTTAATTGCTTATCCTCTTTCATACAATATCTCACACAATTTCTACTGCTTGTTTCTAGGCATTAGCTTTATGTGCACACTTTTTGATAAATCCGTTTCGAAAAATATGTGTGTGCACACTTTTCGATAAATCAGATTAGCTCTAGACGTTCCTTTCTTATAAATAGTTTTCTAAATGCAAATTCTGAACATCTTTCAATAAATTCATTTTTATTGAGTGGCTTCTGAATATCTAATGTACACACTTTTTGACAAATCAGTTTGGATTTACACTTTTCTTGTGATATGATTATGAGATGGTGAAATATGGGCACATTTTTCGATACATTTGTGTGCACACTTTTCGGTTAGATTTCTGAAAACAACGAGAATGCGTTAACATATTTTTCCTATGCATATTAAATGTGCACACTTTTCGATGAGAGCGCATTTAACGGTATCAATGTCTGCATATCGATAACTGTTAAAGCGATTAAGCACATCAACTTAATACGCTGATCAATGCAATGCTGTTATCTCCCTATCCCTCTTCCTCTCTCATCCACTCTCTCGCTCATTGCCTCAGTCCAACGCTCGGCTGCAGTGCCGTTGATTTCCGTTATGCTTGCTTGATAAACTTTGTTACTCGACTTTTTTAGCGTGTCTTGAGGTGCGGGCAGCGCGCGCGCTTTGTAAAATACGCTCGTTTACACCTCAAGTGGCAATCATTTGCCTGGCGGCCCTCCCCTCCCACTCCCCCTGCCCAGCCAATGCAGCCAGCTCGCCATGGGCGACATTATCGCTGCTGCTGCTGCGCTCGCTAATCACCAGACGAAAGAGTACGAGAGGAAGAGAGCGAGAGTGAGAGAGCGAGAGAGTGGGAGAGCGAAGGCGAACGGCTTGCACTCAAACGGGAAGCAGTTGAGCATTTTGTTTATGGCGAAAGAGGGGGGAGGCGGTGTGGAAAGGGAAGCAGCACGCACACAAATAGAAGCCAAGAATTGTGGTTACATTGTATTGGTAGCTGCACGATGACGATGATTAAGATGATAATGACGTTTGCGTGGCTGATGATGATGAAGTGGCGGGCAAATGTGACAGTTACAGGAAGAAAAACCGCGATGCTAGGCGACGCTAACGAACAACAATGGAAATATTTCTAATAATGGCGCCATTGACAACAACAACAACAACAACAACAACAGCAACAACAGCAGCAACAATAAGAACAACAACAATAGCATCAACATCAACATCAACGTCAGCCTATGACAATGACAAGGCAAATAACGTGTCGCCAAAAGAAACTTTAGAGCGCCGCAAAGTCTCAGCAGCGGCAGCGGCAGCGGCAGCGGCAGCGGCAGCTCGATTTACAGCTAGCTAGAGCTGGGCGCATATCGTGCTTACTATCGTGACACGAGCACGAGTCTCATCATGAATGAATATAAAAAAATAGAATATAAAAATATAAATAGAGAATGAAAAACATGTTTGTTTTCGAAATAAAATAAAATACGTGCAATTGAGCACAAAAATTAAAGAAACATCGAATAAAATTATATTGAATACAAATTATTTCAACAATATTAAATAAGTAAATAAATAGCAGTCAAAATTGTTCCAATTAATACACAAGCTACAGGTCGAGCTCAACTCGAAAAGAAAATACTGTAACTAATATAGTTCAAAATGAAATTTGATTAATGGGATTAAACCGAATCCGTCGGAATTATTAACGGACTATAAAAATCTGTTTTTTTTTTTTGTTTTGGGAAAGTTTTTAAAAGTTTTTTTTAAACAAATTATTGTACTGTAAGGTGCGCAGTCTTTTCTCATTTTTTCTATATCTTTATTAAAACACGCGAAAAACCATTCGCATTAAGCGATCGCGTCAAAGACTTTTTAGTATGCCAGGTCGATGTATCAATGTTGTTCCTACAATTTCAACATCGATACAACTTCGCTTTTGCACATTTCGATACATCGATGCATTGTATATCGATACATACATCGCTTAGGTCTAATGCTCAAGTATTTATTACGATCTTTACGTTACGGTATATGTCATGAAGAGCTAATGGCTCACGTGTCCATCTCTAACTCCAAGTCCATGCTGAAGTCCTTACTCTGCTGCTGCTTCTTCTGCTTCTTCTTCTCCTTCTGCTTCTTGCCCTCTGGGTGTGAGCTATTGCGTCACGCGCCCATCTCTAACTCCAAGTCCATGCTGAAGACCTGTCTCTGCTGTTGCTGCTTCTTCTACTGCTTCTTCAATTTCTGCTTCTTGCTTCCATTTCATAATTTTTGCCTCACATGACTCAGATAATTGAGTGTCTCGCTCGCTCCCAAGTGGCTTCAACTGTAATTACAATGGCGTTCGGGGGCTTAGCGACGCCCTTAAAAACGGGAAATGGCTGAGAAAAAATCTGCTGAAAAGTAGGCAACATAAAATTCAAGCGATGCGACGTTTAATGAGCAGTAGACGCTTTAAACGGAACGCAGGCCAGCGCACACAAGCGTTGCCAGACCGACAAAGTCTGAGTGCAAGAGAGAGAGAGAGAGAGAGAGAGAGAGAGAGATGGCGGCTAAGAGCTGCAGATGCGCTGCCTGTGTGTGTGTGTGTGTGTGTGTGTGTGTGTGTGTGTGTGTGTGTCGCCTATATATTTACAGCTACTAAACTGTAATCGGGCCACACACCGGAAGTTGAAATGACTTGAAAATTTATTGCATTTGCTGTCGACGTTCTGGTTGCCGTTGTCCCGGTTATACCCTGTTCCACCAAGTGAGAATGGGCATATTGGCAGACTACGAGACACATCCCGAAATTGTCAAAGTTTGAATTTGCCCAAGTCACAGTTTGAAAGTCACTTCGCTGAGTGGCTACAGTCTAGAAGGCAGCCAGTCAATAATTTAGCTGAATGTAGATAAGGTCACACTGGCAAAAGACGAGCCGAAGTCTTCTAGGAAACTTGGATAACTTGGACATAAGCTGCAGACATGAAATATGAAATATGTATATCGCAGTTGCATGTCTTACACAGCAAGTGTTAAGTATTTTCTTGCCCATAACTCTCAAATATCGCTCAAAATCGATTTTGAGCTATGGTTTTTCGGGCATAACTCGAGGAATATATAAGTTATTTACATTAAACTTGGTATATGGGTTTTTCTATGGTTTATACACATAGAAAACATTTCACTTGTTTAATAGCTTCAAGCGAAATCGAAATAATTGCATGGAAGCATGTTGAGCTTTGTTTTTTTGAGCACTTCTCGAGGATTATAGAAGTTATTTACATTAAACTTAGTACATGGGTTTTTTATGGGATAGGAAAGATAAAAAACATTTCGCTTTTTGCATAGCTTCAAGCAAAGTCGAAATATTTGCAAAAAATAATGTTGAGCATTCATATTTTTAGGCATAACTCGAGGAATATAAAAGTTATTTGCAAAAAACTTGGTATATACGTTTTTTTATGGCATATACAGATCAGAAATATTTCACATTTTGAATAGCTTCAAGTAAATTTGAAATAGTTGCATAGAAGAATGTTCGTTAGTTTCTAAGGGCAGCTCTTGGAGCAGGGCATTGCGCAGTCGGGCAGCACTTGTGAGTTGTTGTTTTTGTTGCTGTTTGGTTTTTTTTTTTTGCTGTGCATTCAGCAGCCAAACGCTTGACTGCTTTTGGTGCTGCCAACGTCGCCGTCGCCGTCGTCGTCGTCGTCGTCGTCGGAAGTGGCACGGCAGTCAATTGGAGCCAGTTGCAGAGATTCGGCGACGCCGGCAAGCGGCGATTGCGAAATTGAATAAGCCCACAGACCAGGCAGAGCTGAGCTGAGCTGACGCCAGGCTCCGAAAACAAGCTGCAACCTGCAATCCCGTCCAGCACGACACAAATTTACGGCGATTTTGCCGTAAAAAGGAACTGACAGACGCGCACGTGTGTGTGTGTGTGTGTGTGTGTCTGTGTGTGTGTGTGTGTGCATCCTGGCTCCGGCCAGTGGAACGCATCCTTCAAGCGTTTTACTGCTCATAAAAATCCATTAAATTATTCAAATTGCATAGCAAAACACTTTTGCAAGACGCTGTCGACGGGAACGTCAGCATGCGGCCACGCCCCGCTGCCCCCGTCGAGATTTTGGGCGTGCCAGTGTTGCCCCATCTACCGAATGTTTGTTTGATTTTCCTCTTTTGCTTTTTTTTTGTTGTTGTTGTTGTTTTGCTTCGCTTCATTTCTTTATTTTTGCTTTTTCCGTTTTTCCCATTTTTCCGCGTTGCCTGCTAAAAATAAAAGGCAACCGGCGGCCGGCAGCTAGCAAGCGCAGCGAGGCATGCAACACAGCACACACGCACACACACACACACACACACACGCACACCCATGCACACACAGACACACCTGCGCACACACATGCCTGCATTTCGAGCCGCATTGAAAGGCAGCTCGAGATGCTGAGCGCTCGCTTGCGGCTTTTAATGCTCATGCGTGTGTGTGTGTGTGTGTAGGTGTGTGTGTGTGTGTGTGTGTGTGTGTGTGTGTGTGTGTGTGTGTGTGTGTAGGTGTGTGGTTAGGCATTCAGCACAGTGGGCGTGGCAGCTAGCACAATATGTTATTTGAGTTGATAAAACCCGGCTAATCCCGGGAAATAAATTACGCATAAAATGGGCTCGCATTGTCTTTTATTAGAAACTGATGGCATCTCACAAAGCTACAGTGGAGACTCGCTAAGCGCAACTGTCGCAAATGAAAGTAGAGCACGCAAAGCTAAACAAATTCGAGTTACGTTTGAGTTGAGGTTTAAGTAAGACACTTTGTATGGTTCGCCAAATCGATTAAATCGATAAATATATCGATAGCGAATTGTATCGATGTTGAAAAGCAGACAGCATCGATACTAGAAGCTCCGATACTCGCATTTTTTGGCATCTTTACAGTTGGAAACTAAGAGTTGTGACATAAAGATATAGAGAATAGACGAAAAGTATGCTGCACGAAAAGAGTTGTTCTTTTTATCTTGTTCAATAACTAACCCTCTTCATAATATCGATATTTATCGGTTTTTATGCTATTTTTTAGGTCTAACTCGAGGAATATTAAAGCTATATACATCAAACTTGGTAACTGGATTTTTTGTATATGTATATATATAAAAAATATTTGACTCTTCCGACATTCCCAGCACTTCCAACGGGAAGAAGAAGCACAGCCGCTGTGCAGAAGAAGACTAGAGTTCAGATTGAATGAGACAAAGATCGAAATATCTTCTACCGTTACACACCATATTTCGTACAGGGTAACTGACAGTCGGGCACATTCAATTCAGGCTAACCAATTTAGCAAGAAGAAGCACAACCGGACGGAGATTGACGGAAAGAAATATCGAAATACCTTCGCTAATTGCAGATTAACTTGTTTACAGGGTAACTGTCAGTCGGTCAAACTCAACTGCAGCACACCTGTTTGTTTGGTTTGTTGTTTGTTTATTTGTTTTTCTTTACCACCGTACGCTTGCAGGCTTGTCAGGTGCATAAATGCCCACGGCTAAGGCACAGGTAGCTGCATAATGCACAACTGTTCGTTGACGTCTAATTATTTGGTTTTGCGGCCCCCTTTTGGCCGGGCTTTGTGCACTGAGAAAATTGAGGGAAAAATGGCTTTTATAGTTCTTCCCGCTGCATATTTACATAAAAACATGTGCATATTTTTGCGCAAGTGCCACGCCCCCGCCAACGGCCCACCATAGCTTGTTGTTTATGTTTTCTGATCAGTTTGGCCTCCGTATTACGTAATTTGCTCAGCGCATTACGTGGCATACGTAATTACGCCAGTGTGTGCGTGCTTCCATTTCCACACACACACACACACACACACACACAATTGCATGTTCGTGTGCGTGCGTGTGTGTGTGTGTGTGTGCGTGTTTTGGGCATTGTTTCAAGGGCGCCGTGCGGCAATCAACGGCACTTTGTTTCGGTCGCTTTGGTTTTTGCTGCTGCCGCTGCTGCTTCTTCTTTTATTTTAAGCACTCTGTTCAAGTAACACAGAAGAGAGTTTATTGGCTTTTGAGCAATGCTCGGCTGGCTATTGCATACTTGATACTTGTCTTTATTTCTATTTATTATGTTTGTTTTATTTTCTTGACAGTTTGAAAGTCACTTTGCACTGTGCTTACGGTCTAGAAGCCACACAGCCAGACTCTTTTCTCTCGACTGCGAACAGGGCATCGCGCAGTCGGTTGCGCTCGCTCGACGGCGGCGCTCTTACTCGGTTTTTTCGCCTCTGCTTTTATGCTTGTGGGCGTGCCTGTGCATTTGGCATAATGATAAAAACCAACAAGCGCCAAAGTGCACACACAGTGTGAAGGCAGCCAAACGAAACGGAACGAAAACCCAAATGAAAATGTTGCCTGCTGCTGCTGCTGCTGCTGTCGCTTCTTCTTCTTCATTTCATTTCATTACATTTTTTGTTGTGCTCTTCATGAAAAATGCAAACCAAAAGTCGTTGCTACACACACATGCATGCATACATACACATACGGCACGTGAGTGCGAGCGGGAGGCGTATATTATTGTGCATGCGTGTGTGAGTGTGAGTGTGTGTGTGCATGTTTATAGTCCAATGGGTGCGATTACTTTTGCCATGTGCATTATGCAAAAACAACGCGAACGAGTGTAAGACCATGTGTGTCTGTGTGTGTGTGTGTGTGTCGGCAGAAATATTAGCCGAAATGTTGCGGATAAAATGTCTGCGTTATTGTTGCTGTTGTTGTCCCTCTCCCTCTTCTACCTTCGCTTGTCGCTGAGCAGCGCTATCGATGCCATGGCCTTGTATTAGCACAATATCGATACTTCATTTAAAGCCAGGCTTTGTGCTACATATATCGATAAGCACAAGCTAAGTAAGTATCGACAAGCAAGCGTTAATTGAATGCATTCAAACATGCCGAGGCATCGATACTATTTTATGCCAGGCTTTTAGCTGCAAGTATCGACATGCAAACCCTAATTAAATGCATTTAAATATGCCAAGGCATCGATACTATTTTAAGCCAGGCTTTTAGCTGCAAATATCGAAGAATGCAAGCTAATTAAATGCAATTAAATTGACGTATGTACACAATATGTGTGTGTGTGTGTGTGTGTGTGTGTGTGTGTGTATGCATGTATATTTCGACTGAAATGAATCAACAAAATCTGACTGCTGCTGCATGTGGGGGCGTAGGGGCGTGACCGCAGCGACATTCATCAGCATTGGCATTGGCGACGCGTTGTCTTTGCTGAATTTTAATTAATTTTTAATGAACTGTGAATGTGCATGAGTGTGTGTCTGTGTGTGTGTGTGTGTGCCGACTGAAACATGGCATTTCAATGCTTCATGCTAACTTTCTGTCAGTCGCTGCCGCACATATCGATACATATTTGTATGCACACACACACACACACACACACACACACAGAGAATCAATGATGAATCAACGCCAAATGAACATGTTTTGTTTGGATATGTCGCCTGGCCAAGCAGTTGTTGACGGCAAGAGTTTTGTGTATCAAGTGAAGCGAATTTCATCACGCGCCGGAAAATGATTGTTGCTGCAGTTGGACATTTGCTCATGAGCTCGGCAGCAGCAGCAGCTGTCGTTGCGTCAACATCCGCATTCGCATTCGCATCAAAATCGACATCAATAATCGACATCGACATCGACATCGACAGCGCTATCGATATTGTGGCAATCTAAACTGAGCTGCCTTCAGGGCATGCCACACAAACTTATCGATGTCGAGAGATGTGGCAACGGCAGACGCAGCTGAAGCTTAGCCAGAAACAAACAAAAAGCACAGGCACACACACACACACACAAACACACACACATCAACTGACAGTTGCAGGTGCTTGTGCTGTCGCTTCAGCTGAGCTGACGGGCGGGCATGAATTTTAGGCACTGGCAATTGATGATGGCAATCGCATTTGGCATGCAGAGCTGCCACTGTTGCATGCATATGAATGTAGTGTGGCAAGGCAAGGCAAGGCTGGCAGCACAATGCGCCACTGATTGAATTGCATGTAAATTAACTTGCTGATCCGATTAGAGCAAAGACGACAGCATTGCCAAAATAAATAACATCAATACACACACGCACACACACACGCACACACACACGCACACACACAAGAGGAATAACAACTAGCAGTTGCCTGTGGCTTTGCCATTCACCTGTGCTCAATACTTATTGGCGCACACACACACTTACACACACACACTTATGCCAGAGTTGGCAGGGCACACTTTAATTTCGATGCTGTGGCTGTGTTACATAAATGAAATATTTCGTTGCATACTTTGCGTAGCAATTTGTTTGCCGAGCTGCACGCTTAACCTCAACGCATTTTCCGCTCGACTCCGCAAGCTGCTCGGCTGGGCCACTCGACTCGAGCGAGCCAGCGATTTGTTTGCCCTTGTTATACCCTGTTAGATGGGCCAAAGAAGTTGTCTGACAAAGAGACATGATATTTGTTATGCAGCTTCTTTTTGTTGTCGAAGCTTAAACAAATACAGAAGGAGGAGGAGGGGGCGGAGGAGGGTATCTGCTAGTCGGGCACTTCCTGACCCGTCGCTACATTCCAGCGATTTGTTTGCCCTTGTTATACCCTGTAAAATGGGCCAAAGAAGTTGTCGTTGAGCTTTAAAGCCTAACATTGTTGCAATATGCAAACAGTTTTAATCGATAAATATCGATATTTTTGATTATATATCGAAGAATTCACGAGCTAAAGACATGAAATTTGGTGGTAGCTGAAGGGTATCTGCTAGTCGGGCACTTGCTGGCAAGTCGTTGTTGCTTTTGTACTTTCTGCGTTTAACTTTTGCATAGTTCTGTGCGATATTTTTATTGCGTCAGAGCTTCAACTTGGGGACTATCTCTTGACCGGCCAAAGTTAGCGCTGAATGCTGAAGCACAACTTATTTATTTTCATACTTAAAAGCTTCGGTTTTTGTGGGCTGCGGCTTGAGCTGAACCACACACCCCCACCCCCGACCACCAACCCATCCACTCTCGTCCCTTTGGGCTTATGCTATAGAAAAATGCGCGCTACGCGAATGCAACAAATCAACAGCAGAAGAAGAAGCTGATATAAAAGCAAAAATATTTAATTTCAAATTGAGTGCTGCATGCGAGCGTGGGTGTGTGTCTGTGTGTGTGTGTGTGTGTGTGTGTGTGTGTTTGTGTTTGTGTGTGTGTGTGTGTGTGTGTGTGTGTGTGTTTGTGTGTGTGTGTGTGTGAGTCCAAGCAACTCTGCAAAGAGCCAATTTGAGCGCGGGCGTTGCCACCCTTTATAAATATGTTTATGCTTGTGCTTGTGAATAGAGAAACTTTTCATATGTCACAGCAAAATATTTCTATACACAGAAAAGAGCTAGTTCTGACTGACAGGAACTGAATGATTGATGATCTTTTGTTTGATGATCTTCTGATTGACGATCTTCTGATTGATGATCTTCTTACATTTTTGCTTAAGTTTCGTAAATGAAAAACAAGGCGGAATTTTGGGGTAATTCGATTGCTAATTGGGAAAACCATTGGAAACATCGCAGCAAACTTGAGCGTCGGACTGACAAGAGAGAGGTCGCTGGTTCAAATGCTTACCATTTCGTTTACTGTGTGTTTTGTCAAATACAATGAAGGCTAAACTGAATACGACAAGTCACAGCAAACGTGCGCGTCGGACTGACAAGAGAGAGGTCGCTGGTTCAAATACATAGAATTTCGTTTGCTGTGAATGGGCTAAACTGAATACCAGGTCTGGATATCAAAGGCCCGTGTGAATTTTAATTGGAAAATATGTGATTTTCTTTCAATAATTTTCTTTTTACCGCCGGGTAGAGTCTGTTAAGAAACTGGGGAGCGTCTGTCCAGCGCTTGAAGCGCTTAGCTCATTAACATAATCGTCAATTCATAATCTTTGAGTGCCACACAAAGCAGAGCCAAACACACACGCACACACATACACACACACAGGCACACATGGCGCATGAAAAGAAATCGAAGCCTGTCGCATAATGAATTCAGCGCAGCCCGGACCCGAGATGCTGGCATCGACTTTAATGGGCTCCGTTGTCAAGCGGACCGACTGGCATTTGTGAATTCCCTCGACTATTGCAGGAAGCTTGTAACATTTGTAAAAGCGAACATATGAATATATTCTGAATATGTCAATACAACAGCGTAGCCAGACTGGGCAAAAACAGGCAACGATAACGATAACGATAGCGATAGCAAAAACGATAACGCTGTCGTATGCTGTCAGGAGAAGGTTATTCCAGCCGTGAATTCCCTCGACCATTGCATGGCGCTTGTAACATTTTTAGGCGATTGGCAAAAAGTCGAGCGTTGCCAGCCCGGGCAAAAGCAACGATAACGATAACTATAACGATGGCGATAACAAAAACGATAACCGTGCCGTTTGCTTTCAGGAAAAGGGTATTCCAGCTGTGCTGTGCCGGGATTTCAGTTGCTGACTTCGCAATTGCTTATTTTTGGCTGTTCAATTCCGTTGCCCGAGCTGTTCAGACCGTACACATGCCTGTCTCTTGCTCAATTATACAGATTGCGTTACGATAACAACAAAAGCAACGGCAACAGCAACAGAAAGTGAGCGAACTTGTCTGCGCAAGGCCGAAGATTGAATGCCCTTGGCGCCGGTATTTCAAGAGAAAACTGTATTCTGTAAGGACATGAAATTTAAAAGTGGGGTTTTTCAAATATTTTGCCAACAAGTACCTTTAGGCGCTTTGTGCTTCGAAGAACTTCGATGTTTTACAAAATTTGCATTTATTTTAAAAATCAATAAAGTTTTTCATATAGTTATAGGCAGATAGCCTATAAGAAGAAGCTCAGGTGCTTAAGAGCGCGGTCGCTCAATCTGGCAACCTCCAACTAAAGCGCTCTTTAACGGTTTATGGATATAACGGTTAATATAATATATTGGTTAAGATGTTTGGAAAAATGAAACGAAAAAACTATATTATATAGGGATTCGATTCGTATAATCTATGAAAAGTTTAATCAAGAAAGTTTAAAGAGATGAAGAGGGAGAGAGACAGAGAAAGAGAGACAACAACTCGACAGTTGATGCTTGTAATTCGCAACAAGTTAAAGCTTCGAAGTGCTGCCATTAGCAATGGCTGCTGAGAATATAATCAGAAAAGGTTCTTTAAATAGCCAACTTAATATTAGTATTTATGTATATCAAACGGGTCACTAAGACCAATTAACTACATAATTGGTCCGCATTTGATGACGAAACCAATGATACCCTCCTGTGCAAGGGTATGGGGTATGGCGAGGGTAAGCAGCTCGAGTAACAGCTGGGCAAAGGTGGATGCCGCCTCGGGACACACTTGGCATAATCAGTGTGCCCGGGCAGCTCGAAAGGCTGCACTGAAATGGGAGACAAAAACTCATGAAATTCATGAAGAACGCAACAACATGAATGGACCTCATTTACAAAACAACAACAACAACAACAACAACAGCAGCAGCAGCAGCAGCAGCAGCAACAACAACCATGGGCATATTAAGCGCAGAAGAAACAGAACTGTTCTTAACGGTACATTTAAGCTGCAGATTTTTGTTTTTTTTTTTTTGCTGTCTTTTATTCGGGCAAGGCAAGCTCAGCTGCAGTCGACGTCGACGTCGCTGCCGCTGCGCCAGCTAGAGCTTCAGCTTTAAGCTTTAATTTTACTCGGGCGGTCGCTCTCTGCTGCTCTGCTGCTCTCTTGCTCTCTCTCTCTCTCTCTCCCACTCTCCTTCGCTGTCTGCATTTGCTGTTGTAGTTGTTGTTGTTGTTGTTGTTGCTGCTGCTGTTGATTTCGTGTTTTGTTGTTAACAAATTCATAAAACGAATTCCGTTGCCTTTTGTTTTGCCATGCCCTTGCAGCGGGCATTTTGGCTATGTGTTCAAATGTGCAACGCATCGGAGGAGACAGATATTATTATTATTGTGGATTAATGTTTATGAATTTTACTGATTATTATTACTTATTATTATCATGCTCTAGCTTTCATTATTATTATTATTATTATTTTTCATTTGTTTAATTTTTGCTAATATTATTATAATTATTTTTATCACTATTTTTATATTCATTATTATTATTTTTAATATCGGTTTTGGTTTTTCTTTTCTATTATTCTTTATTATAATTAATATTATAAGTTTGAGTAATCGTGGGCAAACAACAGACAACATTTTTCCACTCAACTTTTCTTTCAATATTGAATATAAAAAATATATAAATAAATATCATTAATTTTATATTTATGATCATTAAAACAAATAAATGCATATTTGACAAGGGTATTTAATTTGCGGCTTGCTGTTCAGCTTCTGCTTATTTTTGCATAAAACTCACCATGACGAAAGGCAGCTGCCCGGACCGAGGGGGGGTGGTGGTTGGCGGAGGGGGGGGGAGGTGTGTGTCTGTTGCGAGGTGTAAATTTCCAAGCGGTTGACCGCACGAAACTCATTTGCCAGTCAGAAATGCCAAGCAAAGCAGAGAAGCACGCTGAGCACAAGAGTCTGTGCTCAAATGCACGACTAGCAAATACCCTAGCTGCCGGAATTGCCAGCATATGGCATATGGCAGGGGGCGTAGGGTATTTAATGTATGCGCATGCATGCCACTCTTCGAGTTATCCTTAAAGGATGGCTGGCGAATGCGCTTGCCACGCCCCCTGCTGTCACTTTGTGCTGCTGTGAATTGCATAACAACAACAATAACAACAACAAAAGCAACACATAATACCACATGGTCGCGCCTGTTACATGGCCAAATATTATGCAGGCTTTTTTTACACAACACCCCCTCAACCCAGGTCCAGGCCCAACCCCGACCCCGACCCACGCCTCGGTCCATCCCCTGCTAACCAGTATTGTAGCCACAACTGGTAAAACAGTTTTCCTTTTTGCCTCTCTTTCTGCTTCTCATTTTTTTTTTTTTTTTAACTTGTGGATGGTGTAAGGGGGAAGGGAGGAGGGGAAGGTCGGTTCGGCGTTAGAAAAACTGTGTTACACAAAAAACGGCGACAGCGGTGATAACACACACACACACACACACAACACACACACACACACAACACACACAACACACACACACGCACACACATACACACACACACACACACACACACACACACACACACAACATACACACACACACTCGCACACGCACAAAGGAAAGAAACGAACGAAGGAAGGCAAAAAAAAAAATGTTTAAAGATGAAATCTGCGGTTAGGCGGCGACTGAAAATGTTGCCAACATTTTGCAGAGGCAATTTTGACAATTACGAACATCCAAATACTCTTCTTTTGTATAAACAAGTGAAGACAATGATATATATGAATGCAATATAAAGTTGCGAATGCAAGCCACTTAACCAGGCCGCCGCTAAAACCACTTGCGAATTATAAGAGTAGAACTTGATAGGCCTCAGGGTTTCATGGTGATCTCTATATATAAAACAGTTTGAATTGATTGAATGACTGATTGACTGACAGACTGTCTGACGGACTGATTAATTGTCTGACTGATAGACTGATTGACTCACAATCTGATGGACTGATTTACTGACTGACTGATTGATTGACTGACAGACTGAGTGGATGACAGACTGACGGACTGATTGATTGACTGACAGACTGACGACTAGTTGATTGACTAACTGACTGACAGGCCGAAATCTATATATAAAACAGTTTCATCTGATTGACTGAAAGACTGATTGATTGAGTTATTGACTGACTGACGGACTGATTAATTGACTTATCGACCGACTAACTGACTGATTGACTGACTGACAGATGGACCGATTGACTGACTGATTGATTGATTGATTGACGGAAAACTTGTGTCCAGCAAGGTCGGGCTATATCAGCTGATATGCTATATATACTCTTTTTAAGTTCATTCATTTCTTTTCTGCGAAATGTATTTAGTTTGCAGTTAAAGTCCCCACTCCTTTTGTAGAGTATGCGCGAAATTTATGCCCACAGTCTCGCAGGCCACCTCCCGCCCTCCACAGCTATCCAAACTCAAACGGCCGCCAAATAAGGAAAATAAAAAAAAGGTTCTTCATGTCCAGGAGCAGAAATCATCGTGTCTGAGCAATGTGCGACAGTTTGTTTTTCTTGTTTTCATTTTTTTCTTTTGTTTTTTTTTTTTTTTTTTGAATTTTTTGTTGCCGGTTGTTGTACTCAAATTTTGACACAATTTTTGATGAATGCCGAAAACTGAGTCGGAACAAGTGGATGGCTGCAGAGGATGCGACAGCAGCTGGCAGCCAAAGGACGAAGTGCAAACTAAAATCCAGAAGCAGCCGCCGAGGCCGAGGCCCGAATCAAAACCAAAGCCAAAGCCAAAACCAGAAAACCGGGTCCAGAGTTAAAAGTGGAAATTGAGGTGGAAACACGAACAGGGACGTGGCGAAGAAAGGGGGAGGCGGAAGTTGGGAGCGGAAACCCGAATCAACGCAAATGTCATTTGATGGATAAGTTTTGAGCCGCCTGGACGGGCAACGGGCATAACTATGTTTTATAATTAATTATTCATGAATGAAAGGGAGAGCAAGAAAGAGCGAAAGAGAGCGAGAGCGAGAGAGGGAGAGTGAGAGTTGTCCCTTTGCTTTGATTAATGAAGCAGCTGAGACAACATCAGCAATCAAATTAATTTCAGCTACATGAGCGGATTATGCACGCCAAAGGAACAGGGTATCATAAGTAGAAACGGGTGCCATCGACTGACTCTAAAACTGTAAAGACTCTGCAACTGTGCTCCAAGCAAATATCGTCTTTATCGCTAGGGCTGCACGAAGCTGTTATCGATATATCGATTAATATCGAATGTGCAGCACTAAACAATTTATCGATCGATAGTATCGAAGATCGACTTGCCAGTCGACTCGTTGCCCAGTCGAATGTCGCCCCAAGCCAATATGCCCGCTGTCGCTTTGTGGAACAGGGTATGCAAACTAAACAGCTGAGGACAAGTACAAATCGCTTTGGGTAAAACGCACAACAAGGAACCATAAACAAGGGCAACAACAAAACGCTGCGACAACATTTTTCACAACTTAATGAACTCATTTTAAATAATTTAAAATAATTATCAATGCTAATTTAATGAGCTGTGTGCCAAGGCGACGCAGCACCAACCGCATCCGCATTCGCATTCGCATCCGCATACGCATTCGCATTGGGGCATGCCACGCCTCCATTCACTCAGCATATTATGTAAAGAACTGCTGCAGGACTCGTTCAGATGATACCCCGTACCAAACGAATGGTACATAGAGGAATATATGGTATATACAGCTGCATATTTTGATTGAAAGACTAGATGACTGACTGATTGACTAGTTGACTGCATGACTGATGGCTGGATTGACTGCGTGATTGATTAACTAATTCCCTAAGTAACTGATTGATTGTCTGATTGACAGGCTAATTGAAGGACTGACTAACTGACTGCTTGACTGATTGATTGGCTAAGCGACTGATTGATGGACTGACTGACTGCTTGACTCATTGATTGATTGACTGAGTGAGTAATTGCTTGACTGACTGATTGACAAAGCGATTGACTGACTGACTAATGAAACTAATTGACTGACTGACTGATTGGCTGACTGACAACGTGTTTGACCGACTGTTTGATTGGCTGGCTGATTTACTGAGTATCTGATTGATTACCTGACTAACTTAATAGCTTTGTGCTTGGCTTACTGATTGACTGATTGAATGATTGACCAACCGACTGACTGATTTGCTGACTGTAAATGGATATATATTATTTTCTAGCATACCCGTGTGTTGCCTTTTGCAGGGTATGGGGAAAGGCTTCATGCACGAAAAAAAAAACACTTAACCGCAAAAACTTTTTAGAGAACACATTTTGCACAACGTTGTTGCTGCTGTTGTTGTTCTTGTTGTAAACCTTTTTAATTTATAGTTTTTTGTGTGTATGCGAGCAAGAAGAAGCAGCGTAAAAAGCCCAGCTGAAATTGAAATGCATTAAGCAAGGGGCGTGGCAGCGCCTACCGACGACTACGTCGACAGTCGACAGTCGACATCAAGTGGCAGCCAATTTAAGTTGGCTAATTTGTGTGCCGTCTAGACCAACAGCGAGGGCTGCCAGTGAGCTAGGGGAGGGGGTGGGGGGATGTTAGGCGATGTAAGCTGGCAAAAATGCATTGAGAGAATCGTTAGCGCCGAGCAAAGTGTGTGCGCGGCGCATAAATTGCAGAAGCCGCCAACGGTAATTGTCGCCAAAGCGGCAAAGCCAACATGACGTATGCGCAATATTTACCATGCTCTAAATGAGCACGTTCCCTTCCCCCCACCCCACTCACGCTCCCACTAGCCGGCGCCTCTCTCGGCGTGTGTGGCTGGTGTGCTCAAACGCCTGGAAAATGCCGCTAACGATGGCGCCTAAAAGCATGCAACGGCAATTTAAATTTGCGCTACATTTCAATTTTGCAAATTGTCGAAAATGCGCTAAACAACACGGCAAAAAAAAAAACAACACGGCTCTGGTGGGGCATGCCCGACTGGGCAGCACACAGCCAACCAGCTGTGCTTCTTCTGCGCCTTGCCCCAAGCTTGGCTTTCCTTATCAAACTCGGCGCTTAGCGCCCGATCTTTGTTAATTTTACAGATCAGGTATATATGTATATATGCACTTCTGCCCATTTTATGCTCAGTTTTCATGCAGCTAATACGCCCTTTCTTCAGCCGGGCTTAGTGGGCATGAAATGAATCGCAGCGTGCAGTCGGTGGTTGCAAGTGAAGCTAAATGCGAGAAAACTAAACATAGCTAACAACTGTTTAAATACCCTTCGGGAAGGGATGCCCCGATCAAGCAGCGCCAAAAAAAAGTCGTGAGTTCCTCGAGCCAAAAAGGCCTTGGCACACTTTTCCTTAGTAGAGCTTAGACTCATTGAAAATTAGCTCCGAGTCGATCGGGCTTGACTTTACTCCCCTGGTTCTACCTTAGCGTAAGATGGTAAACAAAAAAAAAAGTTGCAAATGGAATTTTGTAAAAACAACTTTCATAAAGAGAACACAGTGGAAGCTTCAACTGTTTAGCTCTCAGGCAATCAATCAGTCACCCCGTCAATCTATCAGTCTGTAAGGCAGACAGTTTGTCAGTCAGTCAATCAGTCCGCCCGACAATCAATCAGTCAGATGCTGTAGAAGATATAACTTTCTAGCTCTTAAGCTCAGTCAGTTTGGCAATTAGTCAGTTAAACAATCAGTCACACAGTCTGTCAGACAATCAATTTTTCAGTAAGACAGACAGTTTGTCAGCCAGCCAACCAAACAGTCAGTCAGTCAATCGGCCAGACATTCAACCCGTTAGTCAATCAATCAATGGATCAATCAACCCTTCAATCAGACAGTCAGTTAGGTAGTACATTAGTCAGTAAATCAATTTGTCTGTTACTCAATAGGTTAGTATACCAGCTAGTCAATAAATCATTCAGTCAGTCAGTCATTCAGTCAGTCAGTCAGTCAGTCAATCAGTCAGCTAGTGAGTCAGTCCATTAGTCAGTCAATCAATTGGTTGGTTTCTGAGACCCTTAGTGAGCCAGTCAGTTAAGCAATCAATCATTTGGTCAGTCAATCAATCAATCAGTCAGCTAGTGAGTCAGCCCATTAGTCAGTCAATCAATTGGTGGGTTACTCAGACCGTTAGTGAGACAGCCAGTTAAGCAATCGATCAATCAGTCACTCAATCAGCCAGATCAAACACACTTTTATGATTATATATTGTATGTACAGGGTATGCCAAAAAACTATCAACCTGGCCTATTAAAGAGCACTGACTAAAAAGAGTATCGATATTCATACACTAGCCGGGGACTCGAACCCGAATTCACTTCGGCTTTACATTCCGTGACAAATAGCGAATACCATAAAAAGGGTATTTGAAGAAGTGTCTAAAGTGGGCTGTGTGCGGGGGAGAACGTGCGAAAGCTAAAAAAAGAGAATATAATAAATGTTAAAGCCCATTTAAGGAATTGAAATGGTTTCTATTAAGTGAGGATGGCCAGGGTCGGAGATGGGGTGCCGGGGGAGGTTGTGGCATGCGATGCGAATTCTTGATGTTGCTGTTGAATGGAAAAGTTTTACTTGGCAGCACGAATCGACTTATGTTTTCTGCTATTGAGTGCATTTGACTAGTTACAACAGCCACGCCCACACACACACACACACACACACACACACACACACACACACACACACACGTACACACGGAAGATGTTTAAAATGCAGCTGACCAAAAGTTCAAGTGTTCAAGTGGAAGACTCATCGGTGCCCAGGGAATGCGTGCGATTGCAATGGCATCCGTCTCTCTTTCGGGTACGTCTGGAAGGGTCGGCAGAAAAGGG
Source organism: Drosophila littoralis (assembly GCA_018903485.1). Lineage (NCBI taxonomy): Eukaryota > Metazoa > Arthropoda > Insecta > Diptera > Drosophilidae > Drosophila > Drosophila littoralis. Next base: position 3,141,335 of record JAEIGF010000591.1, read on the forward strand.
GGCGGGGCTTGGGGGCAGCTGCTGCTGCTGCGCTGCTGTTGATTGAAATGTTTCGCCAGCGCGTGGCATTTAAACTTTAATGCAATGGATCGCAATGTGTGCAATAAATTCGTAGGGTATCCGCGCGGTTCAAGGGGTTCAGGGGGTGGGGGTAAAAACCGGAGTGGACGGCCGCTTAGAGAGCCACTCGGCTACGGAGCACAGCACGCACATTAAAAGTTCAAATGGCAAACAAAAAAGTATATATACAAAAAAAAAACAAAAGTTGAGCGAAAAAAAAACATGCTTGAAACGCTCTAGACGGGCGTGCACGCCGCGCAGATACCCTGTGCAGCTGCCGGATCTTGTTTGACAAATTCAACCTCAAATAACTTGGGTATTTATAATGGGAACACGATAAAACTTTCAGTGCTTTATCGCAACACCAAAATGGGCACGTATACCAAGGCCCAAAACTCTAGCTTTAAAGATGGGAGTTTTTGCAATTCGTACAGCACGCTGAGGAGTTAACCAAAAAGTGAAATATTCCTAAGCTGTCTATGCTATACGAGAGCCTACATACCAAATTTGATGTGTCTAGGCTTTATAATCCTCGAGTTATGCTTAAATTAACATAATTGAAAATCGATATTTATCGATATTACGCAACGGAAGGGTGTATCGGCAAAAAAGAAACTGTTGAGTGCTTGGTATACGAGCACATTTACAATAGTTATCCAGTCTCTAGCTGCTCTAGTGGCCACACAAACGGGAAGGACAGACGGACACTGGGCTAAATGCTTCCTTCTGCCTGCTACAGACATATGCAGCAAAACATTAAACTCTATCTGCTTCTTTTATTTCACCCACTTTGAATGTATGGTTGAGGGTATAGATAGAAAGAATCCGCTTAAATATTGTAAGCGCAGAGCAAACGAAACGCACAGATAAAAGGAAACTGTAAAGAAAACGTTGGCAAAAGAGAAATGCGAAGGGCAGGGTTGTCAGGGGGGGGCAAATGTTTGGGTTGGGTTCGAGAATGTCGGCGTTGGGCTCCTGCTCCTGCTCCCGTTCTGTGGGTTCACTCAACTCGATAAATTCACGTTTTCAGTCGATTTTAATGAGCTTTTTATGCAGCTTTTGCTTCAATCAAATATTTTAAGATATTTCAGTGGCAACTCAGGCGAACAGAGTTGCCAGCGCTGCGAACGAATCAAATTTTGTGTGTGCAGCCAAAAATCGAAATGAATCAATTGAATATTTTTAAGACTGGCTGCAAATGAGCATTGAACCAATTGAAAATTTGGTGAAAAACTAAAAATAGATGCGTAGAGATATGTCCGGAATGTATCAAAGTATATATATTCTTGATCTGAGTCGCGGGTTGAGTAGATGAAGCAAAGAACTCGGAAACTACATAAGCTAGAGACTTGAAATTTTAAATATACATTCTCATAGCTTAAATGCCGAGCGAGACTCTAGTTTGTTGTCGATTTCTTTTTACGTTTGTATAAAATCGATTAAAATCGATAACGATAAATTCAAATATGTGCTTAAGTTATGTTTTTTAAGCTTATAGCCTAATTCCCTTAAAAACATTTCTTACATTTTGAATGTGAAGTATGCTGCCTGTACGTTTTCCCACAAACAAGCCACATTTTTCACATATGCAAGAAACTGTTGCTATTTCTGCGATGATTTATCGAGTTCATCAATCGACGTTATGGACAATATGAAAGTATATTTATATGAAGAATCGATGGCAAAATATTTTGTTTTCAAAGATATTTTCATTAAACTCTGCATTTACGAGCTTCCCTGTATCCACATATCTGCAAGGGTATTAAATATTTGGCGTGCGAGCTTCACGTTTATAAATAACATTTCGTATTTGCATTAAATTTCCGTCAGTTGAAAAAAATATTTCTGTCGCGCACTAATTAGGAGAAATGTGAAATTTTTGATATTTGTAATCATAAAAACGTTTAAATTTCTTTCACCAAATGAATAATCGCTGATTTTAAATAATTACGATAGGTTTTGTCTAGCAAAAACACATTCACACTTGGAAAAGCAGGCTCAGTGGCAAAATGTTTGACGAGAATTTATTTGGACAGCCAGCACGAAAATAAAATTGACCAATTTGTAGTTAATACCTTTGTCAGAATAAAATATGTAATCATTATTCTTTTTTTATTTTGGTGCCAGTCACAAAAATAATAACCTCTAGTTGGGCTCAGGTTTACAATTGAATCCAGTTCAATATTTTTCTGTTCAGTTATATATAATATTCATGAAAAATTCATATTCGCGCCCGACTGGAAGGTATACTAAGCCCACCCCCAAGAATTCATTTGTTGCTTCTTCTTTTGTTTGCGCTTCGCTGTGTTTGAGAAATTAATTCGTGATCGGTCTTCATAGTCCGATCTTTATGCATTTTCCTGTGCCCAAATATAGCATACAAAAGAGTGTAGATATAAAGTCTGGGGGGTATACATTTAATAATGATTTCGAGGTTAATAAAAGTATACAAAAAGTATTTTTTGTTCGTTTACAAAGGGCTCAGTTTGAGCTTTGGCTGTGCTTTGTCCCAATAGTTCGGTTAAGGGTTCGGGTTTTGCTCATGAGATGAAAAGCTTTGACTAGAAAGAGCTTTAAGTTGTGTTTAGAGCTTTAAGCTACAAATTATAGTTTAATAAACTAGAATTGTCTGAGCTTTAAGCTTTCACTCTAAGTGTGAATTTACCTGTTGGAGCTTTAAAATGAAATTAGAGCTTTCAGCTAAACAACTTTCACTTTAAGTGCGAATTGTGAAAGCTTCAAGCTTTCACTGTAAGTGCGAGTAGAGCTTTAAGTTCAAATTAAAGCTTTAAGCTTACTAATTAAGCTTGATAAATAGGTCAAGCGTATGCTTGACTCTAAGTGCGAATCGGTGGAGCTTTAAGTTTAAATTAAAGCTTTAAGCTAAACTATCTAGCTTGATTAATATGTTAAGCTAATGCAGCTTTCACATAAAGTGCGCGAACACAATGAAATTGTGGGATTTTAATTAACCTTGGGCGGTTGCTAATCTGCGCTCAGCTGACCTTTGACATTTATTAAATGCGTACACACACACACACACAGGGAAGTGTATACAGTGTCATGTCGAACTAATTACTTGATAAAAGGCCAAACAAAAGATGAAATAACAGAGTAAACAGCAAGAAAGTAACAAAAGGCAACAATGAGAATGCTCGCATTTATCTCTGATCGCACACTTGTCGCACCCCTTAACAGAAATTGCAGCCCAGACAATAGCTTGCTCTGGCGGGGGGTTACATTGAAGGGGAGAGGGGGCTGGGGTCAGAGGTGACAGGCACTAGGGGCGTGGGGAGTGTGTGTGTCCCGGCAGTAGGCAGTGCAGCACAAAGGCAGAGCAAAAACAAAGAAAGCAATTGGCCCGCACAGGGCAGGAACAAGAGCAAGCAGTAAAAGTGCATTTGGCGACGCTGCTCGACTAGCTGATACCCTGTTAATAGACGTAACGACGCATGACACAAAATGGCGAAAATGTTCTGTTTACCTGCCTGAACAGGGAGCTTCAATTCGAAACATAATACACTCTAGGATATTTGTATATATGTATAAGAAGACACACACAAGTCTTGTGGTTCAATCAAAACTCGATTATTTGATTGAACTTAAGAATTGTAACACCAACTCGATCTTAAGTATGAATATGCTTTTGCGAATAAATAGGAAAAAGCTCTTAATGCCTCGAATACCCCGCTTTACACTTGTTTCGATTACAGGGTATACCAAAAACAATCGACCGCCAATCAATGAGAAAAATAGTTTTTAAAAAAAAAAGCAACTATGCAACACATGGAGATGGTAAAGCGGCCGCGTATGTAGTGTGTTTCGGGCTTGTGGGTGTATTTTCCATTAATTAGTGAGAACAACTCTGCGGGTGATGCCAAAACAAATAAAAGAGGAAGCACAACGCGGCGCGAGCGTCGCACAAAGGGTATTGTGCACCGTGTGAGAGGCCAAAACTAGCTGAACCAGCTGCCAATGAGAACCAAACGAGCAAGTCTCAGAGACTGCAATTGCTGCTGAGCAGTGTTGGAAAACAGACGAGTACGTTAGAAAGATAGCCTGTAACTGGCACTAAGCAGTGTTGGAAAACAGGCGAACTAGTGTGCAGGAGCTAAGCTGTGTTGGAAATTACACGAGCTCGTTAGAAAGATTGTCTGCAATTGGAGCTGAGCTGTGTTGGTAAACAGGAGGGAGGGTCTGCGAAATAGACTGCATCTGATGCTGAGCAGTGTTGGAAAACAGACAAGCACGTCTGCCAGACAGCCTGCAACTGCTGCCGAGCAGTGTTGGAAAATAATAAAACGATAAATTCATCTAATCTGTACACTGAGCACGATATCTAAGGATCGAGCTTCCGTGTAGACGCAATAATTTAATGATTGGATACGAACATTTGTAAATTTGTTCTTGGATTCAAGGTTTGGTTCACAGAACTGTGCTGCAATCGGTTCGCTTCAAATCCGTTCTCAGACTTGTTTAAAATTTAACTAAATATACCTTCAATATTTATATTATTAAAGCTCAATATTTACATTATTAAAGCTGTCATCTATTTACGCATCTAACCGCACTTCATGGGCTTAAGTCAAGTTTGAGGTTAAAACAGAACAAAGAGGGGCACTTCCGCTTGAACTAACGGTTAAAAAGGCGCGCTCACATACCTGGCACCGCGTTTGCTCCTTAAAAGTTCATTTGCCGCTTTTTTACGAAAGGCTTTTCCCGGCTGCGTGTCCCATAAAAAGGCAAAATATAAAAGCTGCGCCGGCATCAGGAACTCAGGAACTTAGGAGCCGGCCGGGATCATAAACTGTGCCGAATCAATGGGACCGGGTCGCAGTGTCGGCATCTCTGCCGCCTCTCGTTCCTGTCCGCTCATGCAGCTTAGCAGCTTATTAAACAGTCGATGCGTGAGTGCGGAGTTGAGTGCCACAGCGGCAGGGCGGGGTGCCGAGTTAGATGGCACCCAATGAACAGTTCCAGGCAATGGCAATGGCAATGGGCGTGCGGGGCTCAGTGGCTGACAAAGTCGCAGTTCGATGTGCGGAGTCAGTAGTAAATGTTAGAGATGGGCTCAATTTGTTTCCATCTGAAATAATCGAAAGCAAAAATAATGATCAATTTATCGATATATTTGTAAACTTTCAGTTTTATCCTGTTATATCGATTGAGAACATTTTTTACTTTCTTTAATCTATTTAATTATATTGGTCTGTGTCCTAGTTCGGTCAATTATGGGTCCTGCATGCACATGAAAATCGATATATATCGATAGATTAATACATTTTCAGCTTTATCAAGCGGGTACTCAAATTAGTTCTAATGAGATGTCTTTAACCAAGTTAACCATTTCAATCTGCGTGTTAATAAGATCAATTGTGAGTCCTACATGAACATCGATATATCGATATGTTTAATAACTTGATCCATTATCTTATTAAATCAATTGATACTCAGATTTACATATCATTAATCAAGTTAAGTATTTTAAGCATCTGTGCCTTAATACGCTCAATTATGAGTCATGCATGCCCCTCATGCTTGACATATCGATAGGGGATGTACACACATCGATATATCGATAGTTTTTATTACTATTTTCCAACTCATATTACTGGGTATTAAAATTGGATTTGTATGCATTTTATTCGATTTGCAACACGCTTGATAACATGGCAGGGCTGTATATAAAAATCGATATAACGATATATCGATATATTTACGAGCTGCATCCTCTCAGCGAGCCTGGGTAGTAAATTTGTTGATTGAGTTAAGTTTATGTCATGTAAGCAGCTTGGGCTAACCTGAAGTTTGAATGCCATACGCGTGTCGATCTATCGATTTATATCGTTCTATCGATTCATTGATCTATCGATATATTTATAAATACCTACCTCTTTAAAGGCGCCAACTGTTTACAGCTCGATTGCGTGTGAACAAGGTAAACAGTTTTTTTACTACGAGGCGTGTTTCGTGTCACGACACGCGCACAGCTCCAGGCCGATAGCAGCTGCCAGCTCGGGTGCCAAGTACCCATACGAGGAGTAGCACATTCCATTGTGCTTGGCAAGCTGATGCTGCTGCTCCTGCTGCTGTAGCTGCTACTGCTGCTGCTGCTCCTTGGCTTCCATTTGCTGTGTGTCCTTTGTCCTTATCGAAATCCAGCGCTGTCACTTGGCCTCAAGGGGGACGCAGCGGGGCGACACTTCACGGCTGCCAGTGATCTCCCTGGAGTGTGTTGAACATACGCCAGCATGTGTGTGTGTATGCGAGTGTGTGTGTGTGTGTGTATTGGAAACGAGTCCTGCTGCTGGTCCTGGTCCGAGCCTGGGTCGACGCCGTGGCTTATACATACAACCACTCAGTGACACAAATAAAAGTAAACATGATAAAACCATTGAAACTTTTTCCATTTTCACTTTTGAGTGTGTTTGTGTTGTGCCTGCACACGCATACACACACACACACAGACACACACACACACACATGCGACACTCGAGTGCATCTGTATGGAAGTTAATCTCAAGTGCAGCCAAGAGCTAAATATTTACGCCCGACCATCCCCCTGCCCGCCCGCACTCTGGGTGTTGCCCCCTCGTCTGCGTGCTGACTTCTTTGACCGCTGTCCAACACTGGCTGTGGCTTCAGTCCATTGCTTATCATTGATGCTGTGCGACTCGCCTCTGCCTCCACCCCCCCCTCCAGCCCGTTCCCCGCCAGAAATATGCATTCAAATTACCCGCATTTTTTTTTGTGTGTTCTCCCCTCCCTCCTTTCTGCATACCCTGTAAACGTGAAGTGTTTTTCGTTGGGCATCCAAGCATCGTTGGGCGCAAACAAGCAGCTTTTTCGGCCCTTTGAGGCATTTGGCCTGCTCTCGCGAAAAGTCTGCTTGAAAAACTCTTGTGTAAACAACAAATAGTTATTTTCACTCATCTTCGTGAAAACAAATGAAGATCTATTTCATCTCTTTCATCTTTATTTTGTATATTTAAATTTGCATTTATTTATTTATTTATTTTTACTCATATTCGTGAAAAGAAATCAGACGTAGTTAGTCTCACTTTTATTTATTTATAACTGTTATAAGTTGAATTTCATAGTATTTCCCATTCATAAGCAAATTCACGCATGTTTCACAGCTTCGCTGAGCAAACCACTTGCGCACGTGAAAAATGGGTGAAAAGCAATTTAGCTAAGCTTTACGACGCGGCGCGCGCCGTTTAATGCCAACTAATAGTGTACATGTGAATAGTCGTGACCTTTCCTGTTTTTTTTTTTTTTACAGGGTATGATCAACATCAGTGGCTGCTAGTTCTCTCTATTCCAAACCCCACCGCCCCTGCCATCCCTTTTTTGCGGTCTCTTTTGTTTGTTTATACTCCTGGCAGCCCGTCCGTCGACTTGTTTACACTAAACTAACTAAAAGTTGGCAAACTGCAGCCAAGTCTGAACCCTTGCAGCCGCCCTAACCCCGACCCACACCTAACCCTCTGCCCCCTACCCTGCCCCGGTCCCATTTCCATTGATAGAGAAGCTTCGTTGTGCATAAATTGTTTATGTTGCTGCTGGGCTGTGTTGTCGCCCGCTCTGCTTGTTTTGTCTGTGGCTGCAGCTAGCCAAGCCGAAGCCGAAGCCGATGCCGAAGCCCAAGTCCAAAGCACCCCAACACCCCAACAGCCCAAAGCAAACCCTACCACCCCCCCAACCATCCCCCTTTGCCCGCCTTGGCCAACCCCAAGCTGCAATAACAAAGAGGTGAACCTGGCAAATATTTGTGTCAGTCGTTGAACTTGTTCTTCCTGACCTTTGCAGGCGCTCTAGATATAGAAGCAGCTGCAACGCGACAGGTGCTCTAGGGGGTGGGGCGTGGACGCGGGGAAGGTGTGAAGTGGTAGGGGCGCGGGCGGGGTGCGGGGGCCCAGTTACAGACACGTCTCAGCATGCCAAGACTTTTGCATAGCGCAGTCAACTAAATAAAGAGACTCGCACATGCATTTCAGCAGCTAGTTAAACTGTTTATCAACACTCTTTGACACGGACAAGTGTTGAGCAACAGTTTAGAGTGCGCCACGATAAAGTTATCCCCAGCCAAAAAAATACCTAAATAATTGTTTTGCTTCATTTATTTCGTTGTGTCTCTCGCTGAACTGTTGATGTTTAGGTAGGAAAGGGAAACTATCGAATTCTGTTATCGATAACATACCTAAATATGGCACATTAGTTCGTATTTGTCAGCCCCAACTACTAAGACCAGACTGTGAAAAGCTCTTGCTTATATTCTCATCGGGCTGCATTCAGGGAACAGTCTGAGTCAACTAAGGAACATTCAGTCTAGCAGGAAACGTCGGTCAACTAGGGAACAGTTATGTGAAAACTCTGGGTCAAACAATTTTATAAAGTCCAAAGATACTTAATGAAACTTGCATCAGATAACGAACAGTTTGCTTAATTGGAATATTGCATAGAAGTAAAAAGTTCAATGCAGGAACAGTTCGGTCGCTTTAAGAACAGATAGTTAAGCTAAGGAATATCAGTTCGACTTAGGAACAGTTATATGCATTGAAATACACTAAGCTAATGGCAATTTGTTCAACTAAGGAACAGTTAGTTGGAACAGTCTCTTTAACTGAGGAACATACAGTTTTACCAGGAAATATAAGTTTTAATAAGAAAGAGTTTTCTGGAATAGTTTATGTCTTAATAGGGAACACTTTGTTTGACAAAGGAACAGTTTGTAATATAGGAACGGACCACAAAGCAATACAAAGTACCATATAGGAACAATTCTTTCGACCAAGGAACAGACTAAATGTCTGGGGAATATCATTTAAGCCTGGGAAGAGTTATTAAATACTCGAATACACTTAGCTGAAGAGGACTCGGTTCAGCTTAGGAACACTTGCTTGTGCTTTCAGTTCCATTAGGGAACAGTTCGCTCAACTGGGGAAACCTTGTTTCAACCCAGATAGACATGAGTGCTTCAGCTTCGCATTTGATTCGCACGCTGAAATGGCAGCAAATGCTCTGGCCACCAGATGGTTGGCCCGAGCCATTGTGGGGTCTGAACGGTGCTTAACCTTGGCTTAGACTTGTCGTCGACGCTGGCAATAAATTGCCAGCTATCGTGCATTATGAAGTGTGCGCCAAGCGAGCGGGCGGGTCGGGGGCCAGGCAGACTGACAGAGACAGAGGGAGCTGGCACAGCGTTTGCATTGTGGTTGCCAATATCTTACGCTTGGCCAGACAGGCAGGCAGGCAGCAGAGCACCTGGCGCAGGCAACCTGCCAGGATGCAGCTGGATGCGGACGGATGTGCCAGCTATGCGGACGGATGTGCCGGCGGATGTGGAGCCAAGTCGTTCGGTTGTAGCCCAAGGCAATGAATGTACCAACCAAATCCCTTTACTCCACCAAATCCCCCGTCACTCGTAACCCGCTCGCTCGTTTCCTCTGCTCTCCTCCCTCTCTCTCTCCCTCTCTCTGTCCCGCTTTGTCTCTGTCGGAGCGCAACGCCTGTCAAATATATTTCATGAAGATTTAACGCATTTGATGCTCCAACGAGGCGGCTCATTATAAGCACAACGACAGCCCTTCCTCCCTCTCCTTGCTAGCTGCCCCTCTTCATTCCACTCCTTGCTCTTCCTCAGTCATGCAATTTTAATTATGCATGTCAAACGCTTCAGCTACCAACAATGAGTGTGCAACACATGTATGTGTGTGTGTGTGTGTGTGTGTGTGTTTGGAGCCAACAACTTCAATTGTCATCCTATCAGCAGAGCACAGAAAATAGCGTGTAACGATGTCTTAATTAAGACTCGTCAAAGGGCAACACGCAGCACATCGAGTGGGGTAGGGGTTGGGGTGTGTGTGGGGGTGAGGAGTTGGGGGATGGGGGGTTGGGCGTATAGGGGTAAATGCCTCATGATGTGGCAGCTTTCTGGCTGCCTCGCATATGGCGCATCAAATATCGACAAATCAGTTGTTTTCAATGACTCAACGAATCGCCAGGAGCGCTGGTATCTTTCAGGGTGGACCACGTTTGTTGTGTTCGTTTTGAGGGTCACCCTAAGATACGCGCAACACAACAAAAGGCTACGATTTGCTTAGTCATGCTAGCTACAGTTTTTCATTAACTAGTTGTTCCTAACATACCAAATTCTTTATAGAATACATATTAGCATTAAGCCGATCAGTCTTGAATATTGGCCCATATAACAAATGTGCTAAGCGCGTCTTAAATATGAGCCTGAGTCTAACTGGATAAATCATTCATTGACTGAGTCTATCAATCAGAGAGTTAGTCAGCATAGCAGTCAATCAATCATTTACTCTGACAGTCAGTCAATCACTCCATTCAATCATTCTATCAACCAGATGGACAGTTAGTCATTCATTCTTTAAATCTAGTAAATTAATTAGTCAATAAGAGGGTCAATCAATCGATCAGTCGAATCATTCACTTAGTCCATCAGTCAGATAGTGCGGAAATCAATATATTAATCTGAGAGTCTATCAATCAATTAATCGGTCTATCAATCACACGGACAGTCAGCCAATCGATCAGATAATTAGCCAAATAATCACTCAATCAGTCACTCCATCATTTAGTTAGTTTATCCATCAGACGGACAGTCATTTGTCAGTCAATGAAAAAGTCACTTAATCATTTAGTTAGTCTATCAATCAGACAGATAGTTAGTCTATCAATCAGACAGATAGTTAGTCAATCGGTCAGTCAATCAATCAGATAGTTTGTCAATGAAACGCTCAATCAGTCAGTCAATCAATTGGACAGTTAGTTTAACATTCAGACAAACCCTCAATCAGAAAGCCAGGCAGTCAGTCGATCAGTCGTTCAATCAAATAAAGTGAGTCAATTGGACAGTCACTAAGTCCAGTCAATCAGTCAGTCAATCACTCGTATTTTTTGCCATATTAAAGCACAGAATATTGCAAATAGATCGTACTAAAAATACTGAAGTTAGTTAAGAAGGCAATTTCAGTTCGGCATTAAGGGAAAAAGAAGCTTGGCGCTGAGCGAGGGGCATCTGCCAGTCGGGCACACCCGACCGACTTTTGTTTGATAATTAAATTCTCATGCAATTGGAAAAAAAATTGCATTTTGTGGCAATTTTCTAAACTCGTACAACAATTCGGAAACAATTCGGAGTGCAGCTGCCTGAAAAGTGTGCATCACTCTGCAAATATTCAATTTCGTGCGAGTTTATTTACGCCCTTTTCGCCGCTCGCCCCTTGCGTGGTCCCTTGTTGCAAATATGCTGCAACTGACAGCTTGCCACAAATTGCATCCTTAAAAATGTTCAACTCTATTTCGTTTTGCATTGAATCAAAATCGATGGCCTGGGAGCAATTGTTGCCAGTTGCTGCTGCATCGGCAATTAGCCAAAGACAACAATGGAGAGAAGCAATAAACACGTTGTGTGGATAAGTCAGGTGAGCCAGCCAAAGACGTGGCTGTGGCAGGGGCGGGAGCTGACGAGGAATGAGGCGAGTATCTCACTGTGTGGGCCATGTTTGTGTCCTTGTGTTTGTTGGCTGCAACAAATGAACTGTACAAATGAAAGTCACAGGACGAAGTTGTCGACAGTTGGCAATAGCGGCTGACACGCCCCCCGTCCCCAGCCCTCCCTCCTGCTGACTTGTTGCCCCATGCAACTGCGCTGTGTTTAGCGCTTTATTTATGGCGGCAAATGCAGCGCGTAAATCAGAAGCACGCACACAGAGAGAGGGAGAGAGAGAGAGAGAGAGGGAGAGAGAGCGAGAGAGACTGTGCTGTGCAGCTCCCCAAAGCAATTAAGCTGCAGTGGGCGGCCAGCGGGGGCGTGGCTGGCTGCAACAGCTACAGCGCACTGTGGGCAACCTCGAGACATTTTCTGGCAAAAATGTTATTTTTGGAAGATTAACAGCTTAGGCTAACAGTTATAAGAAATACATCAGGATGTAATTTTTCATAAACGAATATGTTCAAAAAGTCTTGCTGTGTAAAATTAACAGCTGGAATATTACATAATCGAATATGTTAACATTGTCCAACTCTATTTAGATAACAGCCACAGCACACTATGCGATATTTAAACAAACAGAAACTAGTAGACTTAAAATTTCTTCAGCTACTTATGACTTAAATACATGGGAAATAAAACAAGCTGCAAGTTAACATAAGCGAATATTTTAACAGAGTACTACTCTGTTAAGTTAACAGCCACAGCGCACTGTGCGATACTTTACAAATTGTTCTGGCCAAGCGAACTACTCTTAAAATTGCTTTAGTTAAACAACTTTTGGATAAAATACATGGGAAATACAAAAAGCTGCAATTTCCCAAAATGTTTACATAGCCTGGCACTGTTAAGATAACTGCTGTTAGGCAGAACTGCTCTAAGTAACAGCACGTGTTTCTTTGAATTATTTTTCAAGAGTTTTAACTGAAACAATCTAAAGGTAAAACTCTTTGCCATGTGGCCCATCTCTTTCAAAAACACTTTACAGCCAAGCCTTAAAGTATTTGAAAAGAAAAGAGCCCAAAAAGCTGTCCCATTTTTACCAGCAAAATGAATGAAATTGCCCACTGTGCTGTGAGGCAAACAATCAAACGGAAATTAATTGCGAAATTGTGAAAAGTGAAAGCCAATAGCTTCAACGGAAATCCCAACATCCAATACTCAGCTTCACCCCCTCCCTCACACCGTCCGTTCAATAGACGATTTGCCAAAGGAACTTGAGATCCATTCAAAGGGGTTTCGATAAGGCCCATGAATAGCATTTTGGATGTCTATTGAATGCGCATCGAATTATGCGGACATGTGAGGCAAAAGGACAACCGCAACAGAAGACAATTTATGGGCTTCATTAATGGGACAATTATATCGAGAGTTTCGCATATGAATTTGGAATAGGTATAATAGGTTTGCTGCACAGAAATTGGACAACAGCTATGATGAGCAAGCAATTCGGGCTTTAGTGGAAGAGAGCAGTCACATCTTGTTGTCTATATAGAGCAGGAGAGAGATAGAGAGACAAAGAGAGAGCGAGAGAGAGAGAGAAAAAGAGTGAGAGAGAGAGAGGGGAAGAGTGAGAGGGGGAGAAAGAGAGAGGGGGAGCGAGAGGGAAAGAGCGGGGGAGCACAAGTTAGAGAATTTGAGGGGAACTCTAGATTATTATATTGTCAACACAAATCAACGTCTAAGACTTAATTGAATTCATGAGAATCGCATAGAGGGGCTATAAAGGAAAAAACGATCGATAAATAAGCAGTAATAGTTTTTGTTAACGTTTAAGTCGAACTTGAATTCATGAGAATCTCATAGAGAGGTGATTAAACGAGAATCGATAAAGAAATTTTGTTAACATTTAAGTCTTACTTAAATTCATGAGAATCTCATAGAGAGGTGATTAAAATAGAATCGATCGAGAAATGAGCAGGCATAGTTTTTTGTTCTTGACAATTTTACGAGCCCATAAGACATGATACCCGGATTTCTCTAATTGAAACAGAGCTCTCCCTTCTTTTCTCTCTCTCTCTCCCGCCTCGTACTCTCTCTCTCTCTGTTTCTGTCTTTTTCGCTCTGTCTCTTGTGTGGCGGTAA
>JAEIGF010000591.1:3157500-3262500 GCA_018903485.1 Drosophila littoralis
TCCGTCCACCCCCTTCTCCACCCTTCCCTACCCCTTAACCATCACCCCCTCTCCCCCCCCTTTCCCATCTTTCATGATACATTTTGATTTTGTTTGAAATTCTATAAAATTGGCAACACTTTCGAGTTGTTTCTAAACGTGGTTATTACAAATTCTGTGCGAGCAGCCCATATACAAAATTTAATAATGATGTGACACCAAATCTATTATACGACGATAATACAATCATTGGGGTTTTTAAAAAATTGTATACGCCCTGACTTTTATTTGAAACTAGCTGCGATTCGGGGTGTTTTTTTTTTTTAGGGGATTTGCACCACAAAAGAAAAGTCGGTGGTTCGGCGAGGCAAGTTTCTTGCGATTTGGTGAGGTTTTTCTTGGGATTTGTCAAAATAAAATTAAGATTATCGGTAATTGGACTCAGGGTTTGAACCAGTGCCTTTTCTTTTGGACCCAATTGTCTATATAGGTTATTTGAGTGATAACTTGCTGTATTTACCTGAAATCGATTAGAATCGATATCGAAATCATGTTATTCGAGAACATATGATTGTATAGATGCTGCATAATCGTTATCTTATATTTTTGAGCATATCTCGGATCTTTTATGAGCTGGAGTCTTCTTCTAGGAAGCTAGAATAGCTTTAAAGCCAATTCGACACTGGTCACAGGATATCTGCTAATTGGGCACTCCCGACCAGAACACCTCACATTTAGTTCGAGTTTTCAATTTGCTTTTCAATTATGTAAGTTTTTCGCCAGCACTTGGGGCCTGCTCGAGAGCCGGGCCTTTTTCATCAGCATTACGGCTATTCGCATTTGTAAATCGCTTGAAATATTTGCTATTTGCCAAATGCTGTTTACAGCTCGAAGCTGGCACCTGGACGTGCCACAATTTGCGTGCTCCGTGAAAGGCAATTCATAAACGGAATATACCGATGATTGGGGCCCAACTTCATGTGTGCAGCCGACGCGTCGGTTGGCTACAAATTTGCGGCCTGACATTCAGATGCGGCTGGACAGGCTTGGCCTTGGCGGTTGGCTCACGTGCCGCTGTCGCATTTGTCAGCCACCTGCCTGAGCTGCACACTAACACACTCGCACACACACACACACACCGATACACACACTTACTCGAGCGCGCAGTTAAATTGTTGACAACGCGGCGTATGCGTAATGCGGTCATGCCCCATTTTGTGCTGTCCTGCTGTCGGTTAACTCTACTCCGCTGCCTCTCTCTGCGCTTCTCACTTGGGCAGCGTTCTTTCTCTGCTTTGTTCTGCCCAACCTTAGGCGCGCAACGCACCAAATTTGTCTTGGCTTAGGCATTTCAATTGCAAATTAGCCTTACGCCCCCTTGCGACTGCCTTTACCTGCTGTTCCTTCTGCTTTATGTTTTCTATACCCTTCGTATTTCTGGATATTTAAGTTGTGGCACAAAGTGTGTAACAGCCTAGTTTTTCTTGATCAGTATTCATAGTTGGAGTTCTTACAGCCAAGTTTCCTTGTGCGTTTGCAAACTGAACTTGACTTTAGCTTAGTATTATTATACGGGTTTGAACTGCGATGGTTCAAACCCGGAATATCATTATATTTCTTGATATGAACCGAACCTTAAAACCTAATCGAAAGAGTTGCTTATAACTAAAATATGCTTCAGCGAGACTCCGTGCCGATTCATGAGCCGAAACTCAAGGCAGAAAGCCGGCTCAAATCTTGAACAAGCATTTTTACGGGCGGCTTGCAGCCTCAAGCTTAAAGTCTCAATAGTCTCTCAATAGCTACTCACATGTGCGCAAGTGTATTAAATCTTCGGTGTCTTTTGGTTATCTCTTCCTCCGCCCTTCTTCGTCTGCTCCGCGTCCTTTTTCAGTTTGTGCTCTGGCCACATCCAAAGTGTACATTTCGCTTTTTGCGTGGCAATTTGAATGATTTATGTTGATTGCGTATAATTGCATGTTGTGCCGCCTCCACCTCCATCTCCATCTCCACCTCCATCTCCATCGCCGCTTGCTCCTGGCAACTCCACGAGTTGCGCCTTCGGCATGTGAACGGCCCTAACCTAAGACATTTTGCGGCGCATTGTTGCTGCCGCTGCTGGCGCCGGCAGCGCTGCTTTTATGACGCGTCATCTGTCAGCGACTTGTTGTGACAATGTCTCGCCCGTCTAGCAGGCGTGGAGGGGCTGGGGTGGGGTGGGGTTTGCGCTTATTGCGGGGCTTGGCTAGACATTGCGCTGCTTATCTAATTATGCGCCCAAATGGCACGCAACACAAAAATGCCGCTCCACCTCCCCGCTCCCGACCCAAGGGCCGCGCTGTCTTTTGCGGCACGACGCTTCATTTTTCTAACCAGGCAAATGCCATGGGGCGTCGTCGTGAGGGGTGGAGAGAGAAGGGGGGGGGGGGTGGAGGGGGGTGGCCTAATGGCAGGGCGCGCGCGCATTTATTTCGCTTGTAAACGAGCGCAATTTGCAATTTGAACGCGTCCATTTGGCGGCGGAGCTGCCATGTGGCACCACGTGTCCGCGCTCCCACCGTTGCTGTCCGCCATTTGCAATTGAATATTTATCTGCGCCTGTCTAGGGGCGTGGCATTCAACTAGAAGTTATTACGCATAAGCAATAACAAAACACAACAACAAAAACCAAAAAAAAAGGGGGATAAAGAAAAAGAATAAAAGGGAAGCAGCCAAATTTGCACTTTGCTAATCAGGCCAAACCGAAACAGTGTGACCAAACGCGCAGAAATGCCACACATAACTAAATAAGCCATAATTGTGATTTATTAAAATACCAGGGCATTGACTTAGGCTTGAGATCTGATGCTCAGACGGGGTCGATCGATTGTCCTGCTGTTCTAGATATGTTGAGACGCTTGATATGTATATATCTACAAATATAAGAGTTTGTCCGGACTTACTGACAGCTTGGAAGCTGTCCTTATTACCGAAGTGTGGAAAAACGGCCATCAAAGTTTGCATGAAAAACCCTATCCCTGATGTTAAGGTCCACCCTCAGGCAGGTCTCTCCTCCAGTAGTTGGCCATACAGGCATCTGCCAACGCCCAAATCCTGACATGCACCCGCTCTTAAGCCCTTAACTCACCTACCATCAACGTGCGACTAAGCCCTGGTCGATCTATGTTTAGCTGGCAAACCGATAAAGGGAATATGAAAGAAAAGTTGAATCATATTGAGAATATTACCCGGCGTCATCCGGATAAAGATCATAACAATGTTTCGTTTCATAACTCTATATACACAATTTTTTCCAAAAGAAGTAAAAAATTATTTATAATTCAAATATTAGTACTTTTATTTTTGTGCTTAATATATTTTTGGGCACATTTAATTATTATTAAATCACCAGATATGTCCAGCTGGTATTTGCTTAAGCTTTGCTTTTTCCGTCTTCAACATTTGTCGTCTGACCGCAGGCTGGTCACACTGTTCGGCCATGCGACGAGCGCACGCACAGAGGAGCCGCAGATTAGAAATGGCAGCAGAATGCAAAAACGAAATGTGCAAAAGAGCTCCGGGAGGGGGGGGATGGAGCGGGTAAAGCGGGCGAAACGGGTGAAGCGGGCGAAGCGGGCAACGTGAGCGAAGGAGAGTGGGAAACGTCAGCTAATAAAATGAACTTTATGCGCGAACGTGCGTGGACTTCAAACGGCAAAAAGGAGCACGCAAAAGAAGAAGAAGCACGCGCAAAGAAAGATGCAGCAGCATTGGCAGGGGCTTGAGTAGAGAGAGAGAGAGAGGGGGGGGGGGGTGATGGTCAGAGACAGTTATTGTCCAGTGTCCTCTCCCGCGCTCTCCCTCACTCACTCTCCCTCTCTCTCACACTCCTTCGCTTTGTTGTCGTAACAAGTTTCAGTTGCCTAATTATAATTTTGCAATTCTGCTGGCGCATGCAAAATTCATGATTGCCAACGGGAAGGTGGGAGGTGGGCGTGGCGTGAGGTTTACACAACATTGTGCTGTTAATGCGGCGCCCCGGCCCGCCCCAACTCTTCCGTGCAGCTGCTTCCGCTGATGTAAACATAAAACATGACAACTTCCGGCTGCTATCCGAAACGCAGCTGCAGCTTGGCCAAGGGATCGGTGGTGGGGTTGGGGTTGGGTGTCAGTTGGGGGCATGTGGAACGTTAAGCGTTTTATGGCCAAAAATGTGCGTTTCATTTGGCGCTGGCCCGGTGCTCAACGCTCGCGCCGGCGCCCTCTGGCGTTCGTTTTGCGCTGATTCGCACAACTTCCGTTTGCATACCCTGTACGCCAGCGGCCAGCGAGCATATTGGTTGCTCTTGAGTCTGGGAATATGGTAGACACGAAAACGAATTTTGATATCATGCAAATGTTTAAGGCCTCAGATCTCTCTTCCAAGACGAATTCCTACACTTTGAAGCAATTTTTCTTGCTGGTCAGGAACAATCTTTAGCTCTCTCAGCTACTCTAGAGATCGAGTCACGCCCTCGGCCGCAGGTCACAGTTTGAGAGTCCAGTTCTTACCATAGGCAAGCAGAACTGCTCGACTGGGCGTAATTACAGGGTATTGTATAGTCGAAAACACGCCGTAGCCGCGCTCTAACTTGTTATTGCTGCTTTTCTGCAAATGTTGCAAATCTTCGCGAAAAACTTGTCGTAAAAATATTTTCATCAACCAACGCTTGCCGGAGGGCGGGTGGGGAAGGGTTTGTGGTACGGGGCGTGGCACTGGCAAAATGAAGCAATGAAAATGGGCAATAAACAAATGGCACAGCGCAGCGGAAGTTAAAGCAAAGCGCACAAAATGGCGGCCAGCGCACCGGAAGACAAAGACATCAGACAGGCTACAGGCAGACGCCCCTCCCCCATCCCCCATACCACCCTCTATGCCTTGCTCTCCACACTGCTTCGGTTCGTGTGGAATTTATGAAGCATAAGCTGCATAAACATTAAGATTACATAAGCGTCAGGCTCGAGCATATCCGGGCCAGGACACAAAAATCCCGCGACGCTTGCAACATTTTAAGTGTCGATAATTTTTGGTGCGAGTCCTGACAGGACAAGTGCAGGGGGCGTGGCAGCATGTCCCAAAGCTGCCTCCTTGTCGAAGCTCATGCATATGCAAAAGCTAAGCGAGGGAGAGCGAGAAGCGATGCGATAAGCAAAGCATTTAAAATTGGATAGCAGCAGGAAATTTGCATTCGTTCGATGCCCGAGCTAAAATGAAGGCAAATGTAAATGTTTTGTGTCAGCAATAAACAATAGAGCGACACAAGAGAATACCCCGAATAATTCGATGCAAGTCGGACAAAAGATAAGTGCAAAGCATAATGGGAATGGGCTGGTATTGAGGCCAAGACTTACGCATGCTTCAGACCAAGGAATGCTTTGGCGAATGCGGAGCACAATAGTGTGGAACGAGGCGGAATGGAATAATCTAAAATCAAAAAGAACAGAATCATAATTAAGATTTACAAGTCAAATGCAAAATGCTGCGAAGCAAAAGCAGACTGGAACGAAATGGAATCAAATGCCTTACACAGATTTGAGAATGAGTAAAGCAACGCAATGATGAGGGAAGGATACATCACAGGGCAACCAAATGGAATGGAACATGTGTCAAATGATTTTCAACTGAGATTGATGCAGATTGACACCGATTTTTAAAAATTATCAGTCACCAGCCAATTAATATATTAGTCAGTCAGTCAGCAGTTTGCATGTAAATCAGTCAGCCCATCAGTCAATCAATCAGTCCATCAGTTTATCAGTCAGTCACACTCTATCAGTCACTCTGTTCATCAATCAATTTATCGATAAGTGAATCAGTACATTACTAACGTACATCACTTACTCAGTCAGTCAATCACACAATCCTCAGTCCTCAGACAGTTAACCATTCTATCAGTCAGACTCCCAGTCAATCAATCATCTTACCAGTACGTGTTTCGGCACATCAGTCAATCACTTTCACAGTCAGTCAATCACTCAATCATTAGTGCTCTGACAGTCAATTTGCAATTCAATCAATCAGTCAGCCATCACTCAATCATCAGTCCTCAGACAGTCAGTCAGTAAGCCAGTCAATCCATCGTTCAGTCACTCAGTCAGTCAGTCAATCAGTTAGTCAGTCGCTCAATCAGTTAGTAAGTCCTTATTTATTCAGTCATTCCATCAGTCTATCAATCAGTTTATCTGTCAATCAGTCAGTCAATCAGTCAATCGCACTTTCAGTCAGTTAGTCAATCAGTATCTCAGCGAATAACGACCTGTGGAATACATGATGAAATGTATATAGAGATGTATAACTAATTTAAGGTATTACGAGTTAGATGGGGCATGGGTGGCTTAGTGGGGTGGGCTGGTGGGAGGGGGGTGTGTGGGTGTGGGTTACGGGTCGCAACTAACATGACAAATTCAGTTATTTTGTGCATTTGTGTGCCCCACCGCAAGGGCGAGGTGAAATCAGCAAAAATGAAACAACAAAAGCGAAGCGTCAGTGTACAAAATGTGTGCAAGGGTGGAGGGGTGTAGGATATGTAGGGGACAGGGGTGGGGTAGGGGCTGGTGGTAAGCGCAGGCAAGTGGAGCACGGGCAGCTGGTACGTGATTTGTTTGCCAAATTGTGGCAAATGTGTGTGGCGCTCGTGTGTGTGTGTCTGTGTGTGTGTGTGTGTGCCGCTAATTGAGTTGTTGCTGCCACACACACACACACACACACACAGACGCACGCACAGCACATTCCCCAAGCAGTCACGCGCCATCCGCCTCACTTCCGCCTTTTGGTTTATTGAGTTTGCATGACCCTAATTTAAAGATGATTTAAAATTCCCGCAGCGAAATTAACCAAAACGTCCGATCAGCAGAAGCTCAGCTGCTGCACTCGAGTCAATACGGAGGGATGGGATTTGGAAGGTGGGAGGGGGGGGTGGGCGCTCGCTAATGCGGCGCATTTATCATGCAGCCGGGCGACTGGCGCTAGGCAACCGCCAGTTGGCAGCGGGCAGCGGGCAGCCGGCAGCTGGATGCGCTAATGGTCGCCACTTGGAGCAACATAAATTATGTTTAATCAGCGGCAACAAACAGCAGCAATAAACAGCAACAGCAACAACAACAACAACAACAACAACAGCAGCAACAACAACAACAAGAGCGCACGCTGTAAATCCTTTAATAGCCAGCACAAGCTAAGCAAACAGCTTTCAAAGCAGCCACAGATACAAATGCATCCATCAGATACACGAGCAGCAGCTGCAGCAGCGGCAGCTGCCACAGATAGTGGCCAGAATGAGCAGCGAATGATGCGGCACTGAGAACGAGAAAGAAGGCACGCCGAAGATTTAATACCCTTGCAGACCGAACCCTTTTATAATGTTCGCCTAAGATGTGCGGGGAAAATAGTTTACGCCTAGTTTGGTTAAGATATCTTGAAGTTTTTCAAACAAAAGCCTATTTTGCGACCGATCCTTCCTATGGGAGCTATACGATAAAGTGGTCCGATATTGATAGGATTTTGAATAAATTAAGGGAGCATAGTTAAAACTCTAAGTGCCGAGTTTGGTTAAAATATCTTGAAAAACAAAAAAGTTTTTCATGCAACAACTTAATTTTCGAGTGATCGTTCCGATGTCAGCTATATGATATGGTGGTCCGATATTGATAGGATTTTGCATATATATAGGAAGCATAGTAAAGCTGATTAATGCCGAGTTTCGTTAAGATATCTTCATGAACAAAAAAGTTTTTCGAACAAGAACCTCATTTTCGAGCGTTCCCATGTCAGCTATATGATAAAGTGTTCCGATCTAGTCGGACCCGACATATGCTATTCATGGGGATAGCTTTCAAGCTGAGAGACTAGTTCGCAATGGAAACAGCCAGACGGACAGACGGACTTGGCTTTATCAACTCTCTTAACGATGCTGATCTGGAATATATCTGCAATATACTTTATAGGGTATATCCTGGAAATATATTCCAGATTTTTAGGGTCTTCTTCAAGCATCTTAAGCATTACACTTTTCATGACATTATTATAATACCCTTTAGAAGAGTATTAAAATATTTCACTCTATATAGGTACTTCCGCCCCACTCTATATACATAGGTACTTCCCCCCAGAGCTGAGAGAAAGAACTCGCTGAAAAGAACCCTTGAAAGTCGAGTTCTTATAATCGATATTTATCGATAATGTGCAAATGACAGCAATTATCGATCAAATATGATAAGGTCGTGCTACGTTTGGAATAGATGAACATGCATAACGATTTTCGTAACTCTAGATTTCGATCGAGCTTGACGAGATGTACATAAAAGATAACTTACCCTTGCATCCATTTACAGCGGGCGTGCGGGGTATATTTGGCAATGCGTCTGGGTAAAAATTGAAATTCTACAAAATGGTGTCTGTTTTTATCTTGGGGTAATATGTTTGCGTAAAGGAGGGCAACGCGCAGCTAAGAATTCACAGGAAAAACGGCAAAAGTACCAACTTTGACACGCCCACTTTTTTAAGGCTTTTGGGTAGTAGGGGGGGGGGGGCGTGAAGTAGTCAGCGACAGCATTTGGCAGCTGCTGCATATTCATGTTGAGCAGGGCTTAGCAGGGACAACAGCGTGATTTGTCCGGCGGCTTATCGATCTGCGACTAGACCGGAGAGAGAGGCAGAGAGAGAGAGGCAGAGAGAGAGGGAGAGTGAGAGAGAGAAGCGGAAAGGGAGAAGCAGCATCACAAGCCCTGTCATCGCGGCACGTCAATCACGAGCAGAGCGAAACACTTTAGCCGTAAAGAACAGGACAGCGCTCCCCCCCTCCCTCCCGTCCCACCACCCCTCCCACCGTCATCGTCTTTCAACTTGTGCACATTAAACTAAGCTGGCAGCGAAATGGCACACTAAGTGGCGGACCAGCCGCCCGTGGCCAGTGCTGCCAACTGTCGCTGCCAAAATAGGGGAAAAGAAAAAGACGTAGCTACATTCAGTGTTAAGAGAGCCAAAAACAGCTCTAAAAATAGCTAAACAATAAAATAGCTAAAAACATAAACTGCCAGGGCTGCCACCTGTGCACAACAAAGCCAAAGAGCTGCCACCTTTTGTGCTTCGGCCGGGCTGGTCACACATTTTTCACAATGTAAAACTCCAGGTCCGGATTATCTATGCTTATTAACTTTATCTTCTTTTGGCACTTTTTCACAGATAAATTCTAGCTAAATATGTGTAATTTTTTATCGACAGGCTTGCTTTTACTTGTCACAAAGTTGCCACATCGTCAAAATAAAAGCAAGAAACAGGAGAAAAGAAAAAGAAACGCGAGAAGAATGTCTTTGGCAAGCCGAAGATTTAGTAAACTTCTAGACATTTGCCTTATGCTTTTGCAGATATGTGGCTATAGGGAAGCTCGCAAGAACCTTTCGCTGAGTACCTCTAAAACTAGCCGAATTTAGCTAGAAAAAAGCTCAGCTGGCCGCACTGCCCGTCAGCCACGTCTGCAGTTACAGAAGCCAGCGGATCCGCTGATGGAAGCTTGAGCCGAGCTACGTGCTCTGGCCCATGTATGTGTGTATGTGTCTGTGTGTGTGTGTTGGTGTGCGTGTGTGTGTGTGCCTGCTCAAGCGAGCGGGCCATAAGCACGGAACTTGGCTCACTCAACGCGCTGTCTGGCCAAAATGTGTTTACCATTTGCTGCATTTCGAGGGCTGCCGCAAAGCATGCAACACTTTTGCAAGACTGGTTATCAGCCGCAAGACGAGGCACGCCGCCACTTCAAGTGGGCGCAATCCTACTCGGAATGGTGGGCGTGGCAGGCAGACAAAGCCTGGCGAAGCCAGGAAAATCGCTTGGCAACTAAGAATTTCACTCATAAATAAATGTTGCTGCGATTCGCAGAAAATCTCTAATTCGCTTGAGAACTTGCGAGCGCACAAACAAACATCGAATACAAGTAAATACACGTTGGGAAAAACACAGTTTCAAGTTTTCAGCTTGAAGTGAGCTTCGACTACGCGGCCAAGTACAATTAATCCGGCTGAGAGCTTTCAAGTGCTGTCAGAGCTATTTCTATGGCCCTGCAGAAAGAAGATAACGCGAAGCCGAAGCTGTATATATAATTGATTGATTGACTGACTGACTGACTGATTGATTGATTTGTAATTACTTTATGTGCTGGAGGCGAACTGAACATAATTTCCAAAAAAATTCGTCAGATATTGGTTTCACACTTTTCGGAGAATCTATTCCCCCTTGGTGGAAATGAGGCTCAAGTATTTGGTTGATGAAGTCTTTCATTTGTCAGGATCATTCGAGACGCGTTTCACACTTTTCGCAGAATCCGAGCTTCCTCGGTGAAAAAGGTTTCCTTGGCGTAGTTTCAAGTTTTGTTCAACCTTCCTCAAAGTTATTGTCAATTCAATTTTCAGTGTTGCATAAGAACTAAATGAACACGTGTTACAGGGACTTTTGAAATTCCACGCACAAATGTGGAAATTTGGCGGAAAACTTATGAAAGTTATTTAATTAAAATCCGATCGGCTTCAAAACCATTTTCAAAGATGTTTTTGATAAATAATTTAAGACCCACTTCACGCAAAATCAGTTCTGTAAGCTTTTATTAAAAGCTCACGAGTCCTTTTAAAGCTCATTAAAGCTTATCTTATGCATAAAGCTTAAGCCAGCAAATCTTGGACGTGATAAAATAGCTGCTCAGATGGAATCTAGGTTAAAGTTGTTATTAAAAGCTCCTTGATAAGTTTTGATTAAAAGCTCATGAATCTTGCTTAAAGCCCATTTATAGTTATCTTATGCTTAAAGCCTTAAAAAAGCAAAACATTTGAATCTAGGCTCGAGTTTGTATTAAAAGAACCTTATTAAGCTTTGATGTGCTTTCATCGAAAGCTCATTAGTTGTGCGTAAAGCTTATTAATGCTTAAGCTGAGGCATGCAAATCTTGAATCGCTTATTTACGTTCCTATTCAATGAGCTTTAAGTAAGCGTTGATGAAGCTTTAAGCAAGCTTTAAGCTTGTCTATTAGCTTTCGAATAAAGCTAATTAAATCTGAATGCGACATTTATTTTTCACTTGAAACTTGGCTATTTTGCGGCTTAAGAGCTTTAAGCTAAGGATCACCGGGATCTGCACTCTAAAGCCAATTTGGCTTAATTAAAGCTTAGGTGAGCTTTGACTTAAGGAAAATTAAATTATCTGTCAGAAATTGAGCTTTTCGGGCATGTTTTTTGGTTCTGACTCGTGCCCTCTTTAACTTCTGCATGCTTCTCGGCGAGATTCTCTCCCATACTCTCTCAACAGTCGGGTATCGGGTATCTGTTGGAGCACAATCAGTTTGTCTTCCAGTTGTCCCCCTCGGACCGATTTCATGGCGCAATTTATGGAACGCTTTTGGCCTTTTGGCGCCGTGCCGCATTTCTATTTTTTCCAGGTTTTCATTCCTCTTTATTTCCATTATTTTTTCGTTTGCATTTTTGTTATTGTTTTCCTTTTTTTTTTTGGTTTCGTTTTCGTTTTGTTTTGGCCTTTGCCAGCGTTATCTTTTGCGTAGATTCTGCTGGCAGGCCAAACAGAAATATGAATTTATACCATTTTTTAGTTGCTTTTAATGTTGTTGTTGCCGTTGTTTGCACTCGCAAATTCCTGGAATACAACGTAATTTATAGCTGCGAGTCGGGCAAGTCGGGTAAGTCGGGCGCCTGGGCTTCAGCGGGACGAGGAGCAAGAGAATGGAGGAGAAACGCAAATTTGGGATGACAGAATGGGCGGCAGAGGGCTGGGGGGTTAGGGGCAGATGCCGGGCAACTTTAGCAGGACGCTTTTAATTACGGCTGATTTATTTATTGCGCATACGCTACGTATGCAGGTGCAGCAGCGGCAGCAGCAGGAGCTGAGAAACAGATGCGGCAGCTGCTAAAGACAGTGGCTAATTTGTAGAATGGACAAAGTCACAAGCAATTAATTGTCATTAAAATTGGTGGCACGATAAAGAATGAATGCAATAAGCCGCCAGCCGGAGCTTGCTTAGCAAGTCGACGCTCAAAGTGTAATTAAAATTAAATTGCCGGCGGCATGTGCAGCGGCCAGTGCCAGTCGCCAGTCGCCGAGGCAGCAGCAGCAGCAGCAGCAGCAGCAACCACAGCGGCAGCGAAACAGTCAGCAGTCAGTTGGGCGCCTGACTAAGCGCCGGCGATAATGGGTCCGGCACCAAAATAAGAACAATTGAGAAGCTGAGAAACAGCTGCTGCTGCTGCTGCTGCTGCTGCTGCTGCTGAGTCAGCGCCTTGGGTCTTGGCGCAGCACGAGTCCAGCGGATGCCAGTTCTGTGTCCAACATCGTCGCAGCATGAGCACCAGCGCCAGCGCCAGTGCGAGACCGACCAGCAGCGATGTAGCCGAGCAGTGTGCCCGCCACGTGCTGCACGAGCTGATCAGCACGGAGCAGCAGTATGTTGAGGATCTGGTCAGCGGCATCGAGCGCTACAGCCACATCTTTAGTCCGCTGCCCTCGCTGCCCGACGGCCTGGTGGGTCAGCAGCATGTACTGCTGCCGTATGTCACACAGATTGTCAAGCTGCATAGATATAAACTTTTGCCGCTGATGCTGCAGCATCGCCATCAGCTGGAGCTGCTCTTTGAGCGTTGGTATGCGCTCATCGATCAGGATTTTTTCAATTGTTACGTGCTCTTTGCGGCCAGCCAGCGCGCCAGTCTGCAGCTCTATCACAAGCATGAGCTCTATTTTAAGGTAAGCAAAACTACGAAAAGAAACATGCGGGCCCTTTGTGTTCTATTTCCTAACTGGCTTATCAGCGAACTAGGCAAACACCGAATCACAAGTGAGCTTGCGGTCTATGGCTCACTAATGTGCCTTAAGACAGTGGGCAGGAGCGAGACAGCAATACAATGATCGTTCAACTTTCGCTGCACTTGCACTTGCCTCGACTTAAAATGGCCGTCGAAAAGTATTTCTCACTCGCCTGCTCTCACTACGCTGCCAACGCATTAGCGAGAGAGAGCTCCAGCAGAAGCATATTGAGGCGAATCTACGACACAAGGCGAATTGAAGCCTGCAACCTACTTGCGCTAGCAAAGGCGAGAGAGCGCACGCACTTGCACTTTCAATATCATACATACGCGAGCTGAGGCGAATCTTTGACACAAGGCGAATTGAAGCACGCAACCTATTTGCGCTCGCGAGAGAGCGAACACACTTGCAATATCATAACAAACGCAAACTGAGGCGAATCTTCGACACGAGGCGAATTGAAGCCTTCAATCTGCTGGCGCCAGCAAAGGCGAGAGAGCGCACGCACTAGCACGTGCGTTATCATAACAAAAGCGAATTGAGGCAAGTCTTCGACACGAGGCGAATTGAAGCCTGCGACCCACTTGCGCTCGCGAGAGAGCAATATCGAAACAAAGCGCAAAGAGGCGAATCTTTAATACATGGCGAATTTGATGATGATATGTGCTGCCTGCTCACTCACAGCTTGAGGCATCTTCTGAAATGAGAGAACGAAAAATGTTCGCTCGTTAAAATTATTACAGCCACATGCATTTCTCTCGCTCGCACCTATTTGGTTGTTTGGGCACAATAGAAACCATAAAATCAAACGTGGGCGTTAGCAATGGCGTCGCTAACCTTTTGTAATGGCTGCGTGCTATTTTTAGCCCAAGAAGAAGAAGAAGAAGAAGAAGCTGACAAATGTGTGGGCAATTTACGGCAAAACAATTTGTTATGAGTAAATATTTGAGCATGTTTAAAAATGGCTGCACAGTTGGGTTTCTGCTACGAATCAATGTCTCGCCTTGGTTTGTTTTCCATTTTAAATGCACTCACAATTAAATTACTTTATATTGATATTCAATTGGAGTTGAAATTGTTTTGCCCTACATTTATAGCTGTATAATTATAAAATATTGCATATTTAATTACAAATATGCTGAAAACTGCTTTTAAGCAAATTATGTATTTGCTTGATTTAGCTTGATTTAGTTTGGTTTATTATTCGATTAAGGTTTCGATTTCTGCTGAAATCATAATCGAAATGAATGCATCATATACAAATTGATATTGGTTTCATTTATTTCTCATTAGCAGCGTCTGCAAATCACGCTGGGTGATCCGCTGGGCATACGCAGCTTCCTGCTGAAGCCCGTGCAGCGTGTGACCAAATATCCGCTGCTGCTGAGCAGATTCATCCAGGCATTCTACGAGCATCGCCAGCTGATCTCGAAGCGCGTCTTCGAGGTGGCCTGCCGCCTGGAGACGCGACTGCGCGAGCTGCTGGAGCGGGCCAATCAGTCGGACCAGCTGAACGATATCAAGCACTTCAATGCGGTACGTCTACTGCGCCACAGCCGTTGCTCAGAACAAGAATTCAGAACATGGCATCTGCCATCTGTGCATCCTCTTACAGTTCAGCATACTCAACGAGGCGAGCTTCATCACGGTGGGCGAGTTCCAGCTGAACGACGGACGGCTGCGGCGCAGCTACAGCTGCAAATTGTTTGCATTCAACACCTGCCTCATCTACACGGAGTCGAAGGGGCGCAAGCAGCTGCTGCGCGGCAATTTTCTGCTGCCCGACGTCTGCTTTGTGGCCCTGTCCAAGTCCTTTCTATTGTGCAACAAGCAGCGCGAATGCGAGTTCCTTTGCCAGCCCGCCGTGCTCCAAAAATGGGAGACGATAGTCCGCCAGCTGCTCGACCAGCTGGCCGCCGCCGAGGAGGCGCCGGCGCCGGGTCAAGCCGACCGGAGCGGACAGCACGAGCAGCAGCAGCAGCAGCTGGCGGCACAGCGCGATGCTATCAGTCGCACCACCTGGTACGCCCTGCACTGACAAGGATTCTCTTCCTCTCTCTCTCTCTCTCTCTCTCCCTCTCTCTCTCCCTCTCCCTGTCTCTCTCGAGAATTGTGATATGTGCTTCAGTTTGAACTGCATCGAATCGGACAACAAAAGCGGACCACAAATAAAAGCGCTCAAGTAAAGTTTTAATAAAACGTTCAAAAACCAAAAAAAAGAAAACTAGTTGATGGCATAAATCAAAGGACTATGTAAATAACAGCGCGCTGCCCCGCGGCGCTCTGCACAAAAGGCTTTTGAAATATTTTAAATATTACCTGGCGACAGCTGAACGATGCAACAAAAAATTAATAAAACTACAGTCGGGACTCGCCGCACCAGAAGATACACTAAAGCCCACGTCCGGGCCTTGCCTTTGCCCCAGACCATGTTTGGTCGGATCTTGGTGAAATGTTCAGCAAATACATATGAGAGCAGAAAATGTGTAGATACCAAAGCCCAGGACAATGCCTACTTTTTACAATTTCTGGCAAAAGTGGGCAGCTATTCAAAAAACGCTATAGGCCGGAGCGAGGCACACTCTAACAGAGGCTACCTATCAATTTTGGTGGCTGTAGCTCTTGTATGCTCCGATATGTGCTCAAAAGACAGCACAGCGATAACGATATTTATCGATTTCACAGAAACGATGCAAGCTTAACTTTACAGCTTCTTCTTATAGACACACACACACACACACACACGTACAGACACGCAGAACATTAGGGCGTTCTGTAGTTCGCAGGAATCGTTCAACTTTTGCTTGTAGTTAATAATATGCTGAGTCTTTGAAGAGTCATTTGTTGACCTGCAACCGCATATGGCAGCAACTTTTATTAAGTTCTCGCTGGCGATTGATGTTCGTGGCTGTTGTTTGTAATTGAGCTCATTGAAAATGTGTGCGAGGGTAGTTTGGTTTTGCGCCAACGCATGCAACAAAAGGGCAGCAGGCGAGCTGAGTTCAGGTCGTCCGCCTGGCCAGGGGAACTATCAAAGCAGGAGACTTGCATTTTGATATATATATACTCTCGTAGATCAAGTGCACAACGAGCTCCACCCATATATGCCCGATTTGCTACCATTTTATAGATGTCGATAGATACCGATAGATATCGATAAATATCGGTTTTGATGAATGGTTTTTGGGCTTAACTCGAAGACTATAGGAACTGCATCAGCCAACATTGGAATGTGGTTGCTTTTATAGTAGAAATCGATGAAAAGCATTGCACTTTTTGGTTAATTCCAGACACTTCCCTGTAAAGGGTAAAAGCTAGAGCCATGCGCCTTGATAAAGCGTTGAAAATGTCATAAAAGATCGCACAGCATATAACCAAGTTAGTCAGAAACATATTTCGCATAATGTGTGGCAGGCAGGTAAGGAAAGAAGAAGCACATTTGCTTGTAGAGAAGGCAGCTCGACTGCTTGTAGAAATAGCTTGGCTTGGGTCTAGGGTATCTTCTAGTCGAATACTGAGGATTAGATCAGTTTTACTTCTTGCTGTTGTGTTTGTGCTTGTTGTGCGCAAAATTCCAATAATTGCGCCCCGAAGCTGTGACAAACACACACGCACACCCCGCTGCTTAATGGCTACACGTTTAACTACAAGCTGCGCGTCTATGTGTGTGTGCGTGTGTTGTGTGTGTGTCGTGTTATTCGATGAATTGATTTATGTGCTTGTTTGTCAGTTGACCTGCAGCTTGTGCATAAATTTCAAATAGCTCATACGCAACGTGGTGCGGACCACTAATACACATGTCCAAAGTTTGCGGCCATGCTGAGGGTTATATGTAAAGGAGTCGGATAAGTTGGCCGGAAGGGGGCCGTGGGGCTGGGCAACAAGGTGCTGCCTGACATTGCCCTGCAGATTGTTTCGACAAGTTTTCATGTCGCCTGCCACCAAAAACTTTGCCCGGGCATCTTCATAAATATTTTGAGTTGTTGTCTAACGATACCCAGCGAAGCGGCAACAACAACTAGCAAGAACAAGAAGTTGCAAAAGACGAAGAAGAAGCACAAGCAGCAGCAGCAGCAGCAGCAGAACAAGCTAAGAACAAACAACAAGTATGTTCAACTATTTTAAGCGCGCTTAAAAGCCTTGAAACAAAATATATTTCGTTTAGTATTTAGTTCCAGACAAAAGTAAGCGGAACAAGTAATAGAAGATTACATGAAGCCGAACAGGCAGATACCCTGTACAAACCAACTGCACCTTACAGCATGGAACGAGAGGAATGTCAGAGGAAAGGAATATGCCCAAAAAATTCTCAAATAAACAAATTTTGAGAATAAAAGCAAACCAAATAAGAAAATATACAAAGATGGCATATTGCTGCTGGATTTGAGCCGGCATCTTCACGCTTGCTGGTCCGACGCAAGCTCATTTTGAGTCTTTCAATAAAGTTGCTTAAATTGTCCTTAATTATATACCCTACTCGGTTATAGACTTTAAATGACTGCAGGGTATCAAAATAACTTACAACTTGTGCCTTTTGGGATTTCCCGTTGGAAAACAGTTTCTTTAACTTTGGCCTAAGCCATTTCCGGCTGATCTGAGCAGTCAATTGGCTAATGAACTGTGCCAGCATATGTTAGAGATTTCCTATGAAGAAAACTGGGTAAATTAGTTGTCTGCCTACTTATATAGGCCAGCCAGTAGGTCAATAAGTCGGTCAATCAGTCAGTCAGTCCGTTAATCAGTCAGTTAGTCAATCACTCTATCAATCGATAAGTCGGTCAGCTTGTCAATCAATCCGTCAGTCAGTCAATCAAGCAATAACTCAGTTAGTCATTTGGTCAGTCACTCCATCAATCGATCAGTCAATCAATTTGTCAATCAGTCAATGCGTCAAGCAGCCCATCAGTAAGTCGGTCAGACAATCCGTCTACCAAAGGGTCAGTCAATCAATTAATCAAAATCTTAGTTTGTCAATCGATGCAAGCAATCAATCAGTCAGTCAGTCAATCAATCAGTCCGTCACACCATCACTCACTCAATCAGTCAATCAATCAGCCAAATAGCTTGACATTCAATCAGTCAGCCAGTAAATCACTAAGTAAGTCAAACACTCAGACAGTCGATCAAGCAGTCAGATAATCCTTCAATCAGTAAGTCAGTCAATCAATCTGTCAGTCAGTCAGCCAGGACTGTCGATCAGTTGACTGTAGAAATCGAAGCTTCTGGAAACAGACAGATGGAAGGAATCTAAGATTATAAAATGCTAATCTAAATGGAATTAAAGCGGACAAGGTGGGCAAAATCAACTTGGGCAACGATTAAATTAACCAAGTGACAATGGAGGACTGACTGGAGTGGAACAGGCTCTCCCGCTGTGCGAATCTGACGGCATGTCGTAAAAACAATAACAACAAAAGGGCTGCGCTGGCAAACAGAAACAAGCCGAAGCAGAGCACCAAATGAAAATCGCACAACGATTTTCCATTTCCATTTTCATTTCGTCGCTATCCCGCTGGGTAAAGCGCTGTTCTTCTTCTTCTCGTTCCTGTTGCTGTTGCGACAAACAGCAGGCGGTCCAAGCGCAAAGCTCGCCCGCTCCTCCCGCTGTCTGTACCTGTACTCGCCGTCTTGTACCACAGCAAAACTTGGCGCTTCACTCAAAATAATGATGACTTTTTGCTGTTGGTCAATGAGTCCGCGTGTGTGCGGGAGTGTGTGTGGGTGTGTGGGTGGGTGTGTGGGTGTGTGGGTGTATACATTTAAGAGTGTGCCAATATTGGATTCACTATGGCAGCACAGGCTACAGAGAGAGAGAGAGAGAGAGAGAGAGAGAGAGAGAGAGCGAGAGAAAGAGAGAGAGAGAGAGCGAGAGAAAGAGAGAGAGAGCGAGAGAGAGAGAAAGAGAGAGAGAGCAATAGCAATGCGTTTTAGGTGTTATCGATAACTTATCGATAACTTTGATAGCTTTTAATATGCAAATTTGATCATTGATTCATTTTTGTAAGTTGTATGTCTCCAAGCTCAGCAATTCGCTCTATTTTTGTTTAAAATTAATATACATTTTAAATAATAATAATAATGAGGATAATAATTGCCCCGTGACACAAATTTATTGATTTACTTAGTTATCGATAGCCGCATCAATGTGCGTGTTGTCTTTAACATGTCTTTCGGCAAGGATATTTGTATAATTAATTATCGATAAATTGTTATCGATAATTTATCGTTACAGCCAGCTTTGCCAAGGACTACAAGCAAAATGCGCGGCTAAGTATAGTTGAGCTTCAAGTCGCAAGTTATTGATATATTCATTGAGATAATCGATAAATTATAATAATCGAAATGTGTCTGGCATCGATAAACATATCGTTACAGCCGTTAAGTATTCGCTAATCTGTACATGCCACTATTCATGCAAAGTAAGTTATGCAGAGCTCTCGTTCGCTCAGTTATTTATCGCTGCGAATCGATAAACTTATCGTTGTAACTGGCTCAGTTCATGCTCCACTTCGGCGCGATCTATTTAAGGCGCTGGCTTTTCCAGCTCGTTAATCAACCATAATAACACACACAGCCCACCGAAGGCTGTGCACCCATGTTACCCCATCTCCAAGACTCCGTCCTCACGCCTGCTCCGCTGTCAAGCGTCCTCCGCTCTCCGCCCCCTGCCCACCTATTTTGTAGCCCCAGCCCCGGCCCCTTGCTCGTTGGCTAACCAAGTGTAATGCACAGTACACAACATGCAAAAAGTTACACGCGAGGCGCCTGCCAGCAAAAAGTAACAGGCAAGTAAGCACAGGTCCTGACTAGGAGATAGCCTGTACCCATCGCCGCATTTACAGATTGTGAATGCTAAACGCGCATCTAAATAGAAACTTTGATAGCTATCGATATACATATATCGATACGAAAGAAAGTGGAATAAGATTGAATGAGAATAATTATATTTAAGACTCGCTGCGTATCGTTGATCAAGAACAAATACGCTGCACGGCTTGCTACAAACGCGGGCTATAAGCGTAAATGCTCAATTTACAATGTTTATCGATATTTATCGAGACGAATGAAAGGGGAATTAGCTCCAATGATAGGGGCTGGATAGGACTCGCTTAATGCTGCTGATCGAGAACATATACGTTGCTCGTTTAAACGTGAGCTTTAAGCCAATATGCCCCATTTACCAAATGTATCGATATTTATCGATAGCAAAGGAAATCGAAAATTGAATGACAGGAATAGTACAAAACTCGCTAAGTACAAAACTCGCTAAGAAAATATATGTTGATCGGCTTGTTACAAACGTGAGCTTCAAATGATTATACCCCATTTGCCTTATATATCGATATTTATCGATACGAAAGAAAAGGGAATAAGCTCGAATGTTAGGTTTCGGTTTAACGGTCAGAAACAAATATGTTGCTTGGCCTGTTACAAACGTGGCCTTAGAATGATTATACCCCATTTACAATGTGTACAGGGTATCAGGACTTGCATACAGCATCACTTGCACAGACACACGCCAGGCTTGCTGTCTAAAAGCCAAGCCATGCCCAACGTACGCACCCCGCCCCCCCTTTCGTTTTTTTGTCCGCCCCCGTTGCCACGCCCCTTGTTCAGCTGTTGCAAGTGAACACGGTAGATTTGCCACATTTGAAAACCAGCAACAAAACGCATAAATGTGCCACACACACAGGGCACGAGTGTGCGTCTCTCTCTCTCGCTCTCGCTCTCTCTCGGTCTCTCTCTAGCTGTGTGCGCCTGTCTCGCTCTGGCTGTGAGTACTTTTGGCCTTGTTTGCACCCGTGGGGCCAACTTCAATTCAAAGCGAACAAACTAATTTCCTATGCAAATTGAATGGCAGTCAAGTGTGCGAAGTTCGAGATACATTTGCAGACTGCAGCGCCAACTGCTT
This sequence comes from Drosophila littoralis, assembly GCA_018903485.1. Classification (NCBI taxonomy): domain Eukaryota; kingdom Metazoa; phylum Arthropoda; class Insecta; order Diptera; family Drosophilidae; genus Drosophila; species Drosophila littoralis. The sequence continues at coordinate 3,178,204 of JAEIGF010000591.1, forward strand.
TTAAAAACAAACCCCACCTCCGCCGCCCTTATCCCGCTACCTGCTACCCCCTTCCCCCAGCCACTGGCATGCCCCTTGCAATCCCTCACGTGCGGCCCCAAAAACTGTGTCAGTTTAAGTCGTAAGCAGGCAGCGCCCCGCCTCGCACCTTGTCCAGCGGCAGCAGCCCCTCCCCCCCACTTAACGGCGCCTCTGTGCTGCTGCCTTGACTATATAATTTACTTTTCATTTTAATTACTAAGTGGTTTGTGCAAATTAATTGCCACCCGCACTCGAATCCGTATTCACATCCGCATCCACATCCACAACCGCATCCACATCCGCATTCACATCCGCATCCTCAGCCCGGCATAACAACAATGCAATTGCTATTGTCAGGGGCGTCACGCTTGACGACGGGCGGGGGCTGGGGGCTGCAGCAAATATTTGACTGCAAATTAGTGGAGCACGTGCGGAATTTTTCATTTTCCAGTTTTCATTTTTCATTTCTCATTTCTCATTTTTTTTCTCGCTTTGTTTGATATTTGCATTTTGCCGAAAATCAAACAACGCAACTCGACAGCGATATCAATGCCAGGTAAATGGGAAATAGCCAAAAGGTGGCCAAGGGGGCCAAGGGGGGCCAAGGGGCGCGGCTGGGTCTATGGAAAATGCATCCGGACAATTGATATGCATATGGAAATGCGGCTGCAATCTGCATGCAAATATACATAAACATCAGCCATAGCTCGGCGCGACTAGCAAATGCCCTCGAGCGAGTGTTTGATAGGACACTTGATTGGACAGGTAACTCAGGTAACGCAGGTAACTGTGGCCGCGGTCCGCTTTGGGCAGGTGCTGCCTATCAAATTTGCCAGCATTAGCTCGAAAAGCTCTCGAGCAAATGTTGCCTGCAAATTGGCGTTAAGTGCAGGGTAACATATGCAAATTTTTGTATCCGTTTTCGTTAATTGTGCTTAAGATGCGTGAGTTAAAAGAGAAATATGCTGGCTGCAGCTGAACTGCAGCTGAACTGCAAGCTGGCTGGGAATCCGAAGGAAATGAAAGCTAACAGCCTTTGTATATATTTGTATAAGACGCATCCACATGCTTAATTAGCTAGCTAATTAGCTAGCTTAAGCTCTCTGAAAGGCGTTTAGCAAAGCCAAGGGATTTGCGAATGGGGGATTATATGTATGTACCTGAAAAGGTTCAAAGCTGCCGTGCATAAAGCAGCTCGCCCCCAGCCCAGCCCAGCCCAGACCCGTGCAAAGGGTGTGGAAAATGAACAGAAAGAGGGCGCGCTTCTCTGCAGTCTGAGCGTTGAACTAGCAAGCGTGGGCACGCTGGTTCAAAGCCGACAAAAGAGGCAACAATATCAGCTAGGCGCAAAAATAATTGTAAAAGTGAATAATTGTTCATAATAATAATCAAAAGTCTTACCTTATTTTCCTTTGCTTTTTCGGGACGAGGTTTTTCTCAAGGGATCGAGCTTCCGTGTGTGAAAAGTGCATAGAACAGCGCAATTTCTTTCAGTGTAAGGAATTTACTTTCTATATATATTGCAAATCGATTTGATGCCATTCAAATTCAAAGCAGAAAGCAAAAATAAAAATAAAAATGAGAAATTTAATGCATTTCATTGGCGAGAGAAGACATTAAAGCGCGCCAGAGCAGAAACATTTATCAAGTAGGCTGTAGGCTGAAGGCTGTGGGCAGGGGGGGGGGTGGGCGTGGCAGCACTTAAAAATTCCCAACAGATAAGACCTGGCTGACAAGTAGCGTGATGCGTGGCCGGCGTAAAAATGAAACTCATTCGTCATACGAGAACGAAACCCAAGCCCAGGCCGGACCCAAAACCAACTGCTGGCAGGCACAAGGAGAAGGACAAGGGGCGACGGACGAGGGACGAGGGGGCAGACACGCACGTGCGTGGACTGTAACAAGGCGCCGAACATGGGGGCAAAGAGGCAGCTGCCGCTGTTGCAACTATGGCAGCATTTATGATGCTTTGATATATTGAAGTGGCTGACGGGCAGAAAGACAGAGCCTGGCAAATACCAAGCGACAACTCGACTTGCACATTTGCATACCCTGGAAGCACGCGTGTGCCCGGGTATGACTAGCAGGGACAGCAATAGCCGCGGCTTTTGCAGACAGAATCGAACTTAACTTACCTTTACTTCACAGATGAAAGCATCTTCGAGCCCAGAACAAGCCAAGTCGATCTAACTGTCCGTCTGTCCGTCTATTCATCTGTCCATCTATCCAACTATCCACCTGTCCAGCTGTCCACCTGTCCACCTGTCCATCTAGCCATACATTCATCTGTCCAGCTGTCTGTTGATCCGACTTGAGACTCTCTTTTGTTACATATATTCAGCTATAACATTCGCAAAACAAGTTTACTCTTGTTTTTCGATATCTCCTACTTTTTTCATATTATCGATAACTATCGATGTTGAGAAATAGTTTTCTAAGCATAACTCGAAGTTTATGAGGGCTGATTAATTCTATTGTATAGACAATTATCCATTTTGTCTCGATATCTCTCACTTTTTGCATATTTTCGATAAAAATCGAATGTTGAAAAATAGTTTCTTAAGCAAAGTTCGACGGTTATAAGAGCTGAATGAACAAAAATAGATAACTGCTCACATGGTAAGACGTCTATTCTTTTTTATTTCGCGATATCTCCTACTTTTTTCATAATATCGATAAATATCGATTTTGAGAAAAGGTTTCCTAAGCATGACTCTGTACTCGTATGGTATTGATGCACAAAAAACATTACACTTTTTAAATAAATCCAGCCAGAACCTCTCTTTTATAGCTTGCACTTTGGCATGTGCACACATTTGTAAGCCATATTCAAGCGCTCAAAATTTCATAAAGATCGGACGAAAGACACCGAAGTTGATAAAGAGTACATACATACAGAGTGCGGGGAAGAAGGGCAGAAGAAGCACAAAAGCTGCATAAAGTGCACAGTTTACGTGTGTGTGTGTGTGCGTGTGAGTGCGTGTGTGCGTGTGAGTGCGTGTGTGCGTGTGAGTGCGTGTGTAGGTATATAAGGATGTCGAAATGAGCCTATAGGGTATACTATATGCTTGCAACGAAAATATGTTTATAAACGTGGCTTTTACAGGGCATCTGCTAGTCGAGCAGACGTGCATGGAGTACACCCATTGTAGCCATTGTAGTCGCCGTTGGCATGACAAACAAGCGCCATCCGTTGACAGTCATAAAATCAAACAACACACACTCACACACACACACACACACACACACACACACACACACACACACACACACACACATATATATATATGTGTGTAGCGTGGCCGATGGAGCAGGTTGTGGAGCCTGCCTGGCGGCCTTCCGGCTGGCTGGCTTGTCGCCGCTTATGCAGCTCAAATATTTTTGCAACAATTTCGCTCGCTTTGCTGGGCAAATTTACTTTTAGTTATGCGGCCATTTGCAACTAGAAGAAGCAGAGGCAGAAGCAGAAAGTTTCGTAGCCGGAATCGGAGCTAGATTTGAATTGGGGTTTGGCAAGCGCGTCCTCTAATTGATTGACGGGACGAGGGTAGCTGCCACTCTGGGCATAATTAAAAGCACATTTATTTCAATTTTCCACGCTAAAGTGGCCATCGACCCACTCACCCACTCTCCCACCCGCTCGGCCCGCTCAACCACTCAGCCGAGCGAGAATCACGGGACAGCGTCGTCAAGGCAACTAATGAAAAAAAAAAAAAAAACAGAAAAACAAAAAAATCAACAAAATATATAAAAATAAAACGCTTGACAATCTTTGGCTGCCCGGGCCAGGCATCAAGTAATTGATGAACAAAGGTCAGCTTCAAAATGTTTGCCGTACTCCAAATACACTACGAAAAACATTTAAGAGGTTCCAGCCGGGAGCACCCGACTAGGGGTTACCCTTAACCCTCTTCTTCCAACACCAAATGCAAATATATATACTAATCTAGAAGCTACATGTCAAGTTTGCTGACTCTAGCTCTTATTTTGACCGAAATTGCTGAAAAAAACAGAATTTCGATATCGATTTTTAGCGATTGCTTCGAAACGGGGCAAGTTATCGAATATCGCAAACAAACTCGATCTGCGCAGGCACTAGGAGGATCTACAGCTCAAGTCTCTAGCTCTTATAGGTTCTGAGATTCTTGCTTTCATACATACGGACAGACAGACGGACGGACGAACGAACGGACAGACGGACGGACGGACATGGCTAGATCCACTCGGCTATTGATGCTGATCAAGAATATATATATTTTGCGGGGTCGGAGATGCTTCCTTCTGCCTGTTACATACATTTGCATCTTGCACAAATACATTATACCCTTTTTAGCCATTTTCAATGGGTTCAGGGTATAAAAATTGCCATAAAATAAATGCATGAAACTCTTAACTAGTTCTTTTCGTGGTTAGATGAAAGTCGAGCCTCACGTTTCGCTTCGCCAATCTGATTTTCTTCTCTATATCTTTGTTGCCAGCTTATGTAACTCATATTCAAGAACTCTGAAAATATTTAAGTTTAAGATTCGTTTCTTTTTAAATGAACAATTGGAATTTCGAATTCGAAGCGGTTCGTGAAATAATTTTGTTTTATAAGCCTTCAGCCTCAAGCTAATTTTTGAAGATTTTTGTAGAAATTAACTTGTGGCCTGCTTCAGACTTTTCGCACAATCCACCCCCTTGAGTGGAAAATGGGTGATCTAGGTTTTGTGAATGAACTGTTTGGCTTAAAACTTATTTGAAGTGCAAGTAAAAATGAAAACTTCATGTTAAGAAAATCCATCCGAAACTGTGGAAAATGCGTGGATAATAATTTGGCTTGACATTCGATCAGCTTCAAACTCGTACTTAGTTATCAATGCAAATAATATTAAATACGGGGATGGGTAATGCCTATCTATGTATATATAGATATTCCTGATTGGAAGACTTGAATCTACAGTTCTTTCTTTAAGATACAGTTCTAACTTGTACTCAGAGCAGCATCTGCACCAAGTTTCCTCAGCTCCCAACTGTGTCACGTAACGGACACACCCGACGCGAGAGTATGTACGCGAACAGGCCCAAGAAGCTGGCGAGAAGTTCATTTGGGGGCGGCCTCTAATCACAGAGACCCATTCCAGAAAGTGTTGCCTACTTTTCGGGCGAATTCAATATGAAATCAAAATTTGTGCGCATATTTTGATTTCAATCACATACAGTTAGAGGTCGCCCAAATTCGAAATCCGTAATCCAGTTCGTGCTCACCCGCCAAATGTAATTGGAGAATGGACTCAAAGAGCCTGCAAACAATTGCGCATTAATCACTTGGCTCAGCCCGAACGGAAGCCTGCTGCCTGCCAGAAGCAGCGCTGAGAACCACTCGATGTTGTCACGGACACTCGAATAGCGGCCAGACAGTAGGCTGGGGGTTGTCCCGACGGGACAGGGGTGGGGTGAGCGGCGGGGCGGCGGGCCGCGTGTAGCTAATTAAATTATAAGGAAATCAAATGTCAAAATTCAAATAACTTTGAATTTATCCGATTGATGAAAACTTGAGCGTGGGATTTCCACAGAGGCAAGCATGTATTATTTAATCTTTCTATAACTGATTGATGACTTTTCGACTGATTGATTGAGTGACTGGCTGACAGACTGACTGATTGTTTGATTCTCTTACTGACTGACTGGCTGCGGACTAGCTGACCGACTGATTGACTGATAACCGATTGATTAACTGACGAACTGATTGACTAATAACCAATTATCTGACTAAATGATTGACTGACTGACACATATCTGATTGTCTGACTGATTGATTGATTGACCTATTGACAGATCGACTAACGGACTGACTGACACTGATTTTCTGTTAGATTGACTAACCGGCTGATTGATAGATGACTAACAGACTGACTGATTGACTTACCAACAGATCGGCTGATTGACTAACGAACTGACAAATTGACTAACTGATAAATAATTGACTACTTATTGACTGACTGACTGACAAACTGATTATTGACTAATTATCTTAGCTGAATACCTCACTAACTGCCTTAAAGCTGATTGTCTGACTGATTGACTGATTTGCTGACAGTGATTGAGTGACTGACCGTCTGGTTAACTGTTTGACGGACTAACTGAATGAGTGACACTGATTGTCTAATATATTGACTGACTGACTGACTGAATGGCTGATTGACTGGCATACTGACTGATTGTCAAACTGATTGACTGATTGACTGATTGACTAAGAGACTGACTGACAACTGGTTATCTGCATGATTGTTTGATAGGCTGACCGATTATGAGCTAACTGTCTGATTGATTGACTGCCTGATTTCCTGAGTGATTGATTGATTGACAGACTGAGCGACTCATAGCTGACTGACGTAGGCTCACAAACAGGCAGAAAACTATCTGAGGGACTGATAACTGACATTCTGGCTCGCTGATTGATTGACTGATTGAATTGAACACCAACACACAGCTCAAACCTTAAAAGCGAGTAAGCTGAATTTTCTCACAAAGGTTAACATTGTGAACATTAATGTGAGCAATTTCTAAATGAGTTTTGCCAAGCACTTGGGCCCGTCAGGGCCGTCTAATACCAGCCAATGGATGCTTGTCCATGCATTTATCTAACGCATCAGTGTTCCGTAACCAGTGTTAAATCTATGTAGCAGCAAATGCAGCTAGGCAACGTCCAATATAAAGAGCAGAGCGCACAATCACTAAGCCCGCTTGCCGCTCCCCGCACCCCGCACCCGACCACATGCACGAGCCCCGTTTGCTGCTCGCTATGCTTTAGAATTTGCTCATAAATAGGTTCAATTATGGCCGGCAAATTGTTAAACAACATTTTCATAATTATCAGCCAAGCAGCCATTCAGTGCAGGACGCAAGTCGCAAGACTCAAACTCCACCCTTTTGCCATTTCCCTTCTTTTTTTCTGCTCTAACGCAGCGTTGGCAACCCTAATTGAAAGATATAAAACGTTAGCTCGTTGTTTGGGCTTTGAGCTGGGGCAGGGGCATAGGGGTGAGGAGAGCGGGGGGCGGGAAGGGGGTATTTGTAGCCGAGGTCGGGCTGATAATGAGCACAAACTGTGGAACTGTCTTGGAAGTCGTGTCCTGTGTGAAGTTCTTGTCGCTGTATTTCATTAAAGCCAACAAAGCAGAAGAGATTCAAAGCCAACACGACGGGCCAGATACCCTGTAGCGCAGATAAATGGCGCAGCTGCAACTAGAGATGGGCGCGAAAATATAGTGTGAGAGCGTGACCCTAAAAAGTATGCTACACTTTGTATATCTAGTTTTTTATTCGTTTCTTCGATTGGTTTTTGGGCTTCAGAATTGTTTTCTACCAATTGCTTGTTTTGATATTTTCAAATTTCGATTTTGGCGCGAATTTTGGCTGCTCGTGCTTTTGGCTCAGGCACGAGGCACGCACGACAATTCATTTTGGCGGCCTGAGCTCGTCTTGTTCCTGGCTCTTTACGAGAGCCTGGCTCTCCTTGGATAGTAGGAAAAGTCTTGAATGCCGCCGTGCACAGGATCAAGCAAAAGGGTTTGTCTAAATTGAAGTGCATGATATAATCAATATAAAGAAGTTTGCGCGACTTTCGCTTTGTTCGATTTGCTTTAGACTCAAATGTGAATTGTTTTCTACTTCTTTTCACACACACACACTTAAGCTGGCAATGTTGACCTAATTATGCTTTATATATAAAGAAGGTAACAAAGCATTGGGCTAGCTGCTGAGCGCCGCTTTGGCCCGCGGCTGCAGGGTATTTAAATTGGTTTGCATAAACTGCAGCGCTGCGAGGAACGCGGACTGGCGGGCAGACGGGTCGATTGGGGTCTGGTCTGGTCTGGTCTGCTCTGGTCTGGTCGGGATGGCTTTATGTGGCCCATTGTGTGAGCGATATGCTGGTTACCAGGCGACTAACCAACCCGAGACCGAGCAGCAGCATAGTCAAGCAGCTTTCTTTTAGTTTAACTTTCTCTTTTAATATACATATATATATATATATATATATTTTTATTATTGTATTAGCTTGCAGTTGTTGTTGTTGTTGCTGTTGTTGTTGTTGCTGGTGTTGCACGCCAGTTAATAGAAAAATCTGCAGGCAACAAAGTCGTCTTTGAAAGTTTCTGCCAGCTGCTCAGCCCGCAACCCGCAGCCTGTAGCTCGCTTGAACTTTTTGCTCGGCTTGTTGTACAGTTGCTCATTTACGTTCCTGAATACCCTGCAAAAAGTTATTTCAATTTCGTCACATCGAGGGCAACGCCTAGACGCGGATATTTATGTGTTCAGTATAAGCCCCGAATAAAATACTGCCTGAAAACTCTCTGAAAGTCTAACTGGAGCATAAACACTCAAAATCCCATTGGAATTCAGGTACTCAAACTCCTGTTGGTATCAATCTCTGTGTTATTCAGTCTTATAAGTAAAATCTAATTCTTATTGAAAATCTGATTGAGATTGAGCAAGTGCAAAATCGTGTACTCAAAATCTCATTGGAATCGAGCTACTCAAAACCGAGTGGAACGTAACGAATCAAAAGTAAATCCTATTGGATTCTAACCAACCAAGCCCATTGGAATCAGGCATAAAGGTGTTATAGGAACATCATTATTCAAAATCTCTTGGTGATCGAGCTACTCAAAGTCTATTTAGAACTTAACACGTGAATGTCCAATTGGAATATCTTATTTGAATGAAAGTCGTATTGGAACACAACTATTCAAAATCTATTGGGCTATTGGAAGTCATAACATAACAAATAAACATCTGATTGGAATCGACAATATCGCGGTCGAGCTAATATGAGTCGCATTGGAGCGTACCAACTCAGCATCTTATTGGAATCGAACTAAACCACGTCCTTTTGAAATTGTACTACATTATATCCAATTGTAATGGAAGGAAGTCTTATTGGAATCACACTGCTCACAATCTAATTGGCATTGAAATACTTTATTATAACTTTCCGTGTTGCAATCGTTCGAAATGTTGGCTTTTATGCACGAAGACTTTCAGGCGTGTAAATATGCAACTGCTTTAAGGATATTCTACTTAATAATTATATTATATTTTATAATTGTTATCATGAGGGTATCTAATTTTCGGCTTGCCGTGCCTAGCATTATTTATTCAAGTTATTTTTTTGCTTGCGCGCAACGAGCGTATTTCATAATTTAGCCTGTCGCTGCGCAGTTTTGCTGCTGCCAGCCGCGCTGTCACCAGCCACGCCTTCCGGCGCCGCCCCTTAATATGCTCCGGCTCGGCTGCAGTCGCGCTTCGGGACACCCAAGCCACCTCCCCCCTCCCGGAGGCGCCACGGCTTGGCACCCAATTTTGAGTTAAGTTGATTTTCTTCATGTCTTTTCTTTGCAGTTTCATTTTCTTATTTGCTTTGCTTTTTAGTTTCAGTTGCTTTCGTTTTCTTTTCTCTTTTTCTCTTTTTCTCTTTTTCTATTTTCTTATTTTCTTAGTTTTTTTTTTTTGTTTTGCTTTTCCACTTGCTGAGTTGTTTGTGTCTGGCGCAGCGTGAAATTGAATTAGGTCAATGCGTCAAGTAAAAGTGCCAAATATAAAATGACAGCGACAACAACAGGAAGAAGAAGAAAAAGAACAACAACAACAACAACAACAATAAACAAGAACTCGGCACAAAAGTGCAATAACCGAAATATGCTTTGTATTAAAAGAGCTGCCCCCCTCCCCTCCTTTCCCCTGGCTGTGCCGCGCAGAGACTGACAAAGTCTTCTTTCTTTCTTTCATTTCAGTTTGCCTTTGCTAAGCTCCGAGCACTAAATTATGTTCCAGGCCCTGGAAAACAGGTCCGAGTTGGTTAGCGTCGGGAGTGCCCGACTGAAAGACTTGCAGGACTGCAATATGCCCTACAAATCCCAAGGATCTTGGGCACGGGCGAAGGGAACCCAAATGTGAATTATTTCATATCTGCTTATGGCATACGAGAGCCCACATCCCAAGTTTGGCGTGTCTAGCTCGTGGAATCCTCGAGTTATGCTAACTCGACGTCTTTAGCTTTTAAATTGTGGCACTTATAGAGATTTCTACATACGTCCGCCCTTTGGTGGGCATGGCCAAACGCCTTAAACTCTTTGTCTGGCGCGAATATATATTTAGTATCCACGACAAGTTTCAAGACCTTAGTTCAAAGACTGCGAGCCCCAATATACTCCACTTCACATTGCGAACAGGGTATGAAGAGAACCAGAAACTTTTTATGACTGGCATAAAATACTACAAATACAAAAAAAAAAAAAAGGGAAAAGAAAAGCAATTATATAGTGTGGATGTGAAAGCTGGAGACCATAATAAGTCATTAAAGCAGCTGCACGAGCGGGTCGCCGGTTCAAATCCCCCCCATTTTAGGTTGGTGTAAATAAGGAAACTGACTGTACAGGGCTTACGCCTTGCCAATACAAACTGTTATCGGATTCAATGCGACATTTGCAGGATATTTGCTTTGATTTATTTCGATCCTGGACGTGGCCTATCCAGAGGAGACTCTTGAACTGGGACTGTGCGTGAATTGTTGCTGTGAAGTGCTGCGATAAGTTAAAAGAAGCTAAAATGTATACAGAAGATGCTTTTTAGTCAAAAATGAGGACTGCAGCTTAAACAATTAAGAGGTTCTAGTCGGGTGCTCCCGACTAGGGGATACCCTGAACCCTCTTCTTCCGACACCAACTGCAAATATATACACTATTCTAGAAGCTAAATGTCAAGTTTGGTGAGTCTAGCTCTTATTTTGACCGAAATTACTCAAAAAACCGGATTTCGATATCGATTTTTATCGATTACTTGGAAAAGGTTCTGAGATCCTTGTGTTCATACATACGGACGGACAGACGGACGGACGGACAGACAGACGGACATGGCTAGATCGACTCGGCTATTGATGCTGATCAAGAATATATATACTTTGTGGGGTCGGAGATGCTTCCTTTTGCCTGTTACATACATTTGCACAAATACAATATACCCTTTTTACCCATTTTCAATGGGTTCAGGGTATAAAACTTAAGCCAGTTAGTAGGGGAAAAGTTTTTCGAAGCTTGTATGAGAAACATTAAGAACAACGCAGAATATTTCGCGCGTGCAAGCGGGACTTTAGCTGTCTTAGCTGCTTAAGCGAAAAGTCGCTGGTTCAAATTTTGAAGCAATATTTTTTCTTGTGAAGAAACATGTTGTTCAAAAACAAGAAGCACACACACAATATGGGTGCCGAGAAGTTCAACAAGCGAGAAGTCGCTGGTTCAAATTAGGCAGCAATATTTTTAATTTGTGAAGGAAAACGGTTTTCAAAGTTTGTATGACAAACATGCACAACAATGCAGGCATATTGCGTGCTAGCCAGTGTGAAATCAAGTTCCTTAGGGGTCTAAGCATCGGACTAACAAACGAGAAGTTGCTGGTCCAAATTCGGTAGTAATTTGTTTGGCAGTGAGCACGAAGTTTAATAACAGTTCAAGTAAGGGCAAAATACATTATATTTTTGTATATGAATATGTAACTACAATAAATATTTTGCCAGATTTTGAAGCCAATTCGATCTAGAGGCCAAACCAGGAACAACGAGCGAAACCTCGTGAAAATCGGATGAGATTTCACCGAGTTATGGAGGTGGCAAATTCTGACCTATGCCTATATAGGATAATAGGGGATATGTCCGGCTTTGCCCGTCTGAGAATCGCATTTTTCACCGAGAAACCTTTGGTTTTGCGAAAGATGAGAAACACGTCTCAAAGAATTTTTATATAGATCCTTGAAATTGAATTTGAGCGCGAAACGTGACACCCCTTTCCACCAAGGAGCAATGCTTTTTTCGAAACGTGTGCAATACGCCTCAAATAAATTGAAACAAAGATCTTTGAGAATGCGTCTGTAATCGAACGGATGGTAAACAAAAAAGTTTTATACAAACGTTTTTCGCGCTTTTTCCACGCAAGTGTGTGGAATTACACGAAACCCCTTCAACACTTAATATAGAGACAGTAAAAATGTCCGCTTCCTAGCTCTAACGGCTTAGGCTGTGCGTTGATCGCCAATCAGTCAATCAGTCAGTCAGTCAGTCAGTCATGCAAACGTTTCTCGCGCTTTTTCCACGCAAGTGTGTGAAATTGCCCGAAATCCCGTCTTAACGTGCACCTGCGACACATGAGCTACTTCCTAGCTCTAACGGCTTGTGCTGTGCATTGTTCATCAATCAGTCAGTCAGTCAGTCAATCATTCAGTCAGTCAGCCACTCAATCAGTCAATCAGGGCAAACAGTTTCATATGAGAGAAATGTGCGTTTTCTGCAAATGGGGCGTGGCAATATGTCTTTGAATAAGGGCGTGGACAACATTTCATTGCGAGTACCATATTATTGAATACCATGAGAAACAATAGAGGTTTTATTCAATAGAAGCCCCTTTTGTAACCCGAAATCCCCGATTTCGACATGAAATAATAAGTGTGATAGAAAAGAACATTTGCGTATATCTAAATAGAGGGAAATAAGCTAAAAATTGTGAATATTTGCAATTGGTAAATGTGGGTCAAATGTGTGTTTGTGAAGCTGTAAAGGGCCGACCTGTAATTACGCTAAGTAGTCCCAAAACAAGTGCAAACAAAAAAAAAAATAAATAAAATAAATAATAACATTTAACAGGCAGTTGGCAGCTGGCAGCAGCTGCAATTACATTTGCGCTATACGCACAAATGGCCAACTAAATCATAATTATGACAGCAATTGTTGCAGGCAGCGGCAGCGACAGAGGCAGCGGCAGAGGCAGCGGCAGAGGCAGCGGCAGCGAGCCATTAACAATCTGAATAATTTGCGATAATTTATTAGCTGTCGTTAAGCGAAAGCTCTCGAAAAGTTTGCCAACAACATACAAATAATAACAAAACAAATATTTTGCCAAAGTTAACAAAAAGCGAGCAACAACAACAACAACAACGACAACAACAACAAGAACAAGAACAAAATAAATAAATCCCAATGCGGTCATTAATTGAATTTTACGCCCTAATAAGTCAGACGCCTGGGCATGGGCGTGGCCGAACTGATTGCATAGCCACAAATATATTCGAGTGTCGCAGCAAATGCATTTTATATAATTTGTTCAAACAACTCGCTTGCAAGGCCATGCTCGACTGGCAGCTACTGTGTAAATACCCTGCAAGTTGTGCATATGTTGCATATGCAAAGATCCGACCGAGCACCAGGTTTCATAGTTCTGGCATGTATAGTTCCCGAGTTCTTCTGGAAATCTCAATGTACTCAGAGAATAAGCTCCATTAGTTGCATATCAAATAAGCTTAAGTGTGAAAACAAAACTCTTAAGACAAAGACTCGGGAAAACTCCAAAAATCTGAAAAGAAAGACTCGGTTAAAACCTTTCGGATTTAAGTTGCATACGAAAAGAACAACCCACATACCAAGTTTGACAGTTCTGGCTTCTGTAGATCCCGAGTTAACATAGAACATGGACATAGATATTCCACTAATTGATGAATAACTCTTGTGTTTATACTGCGATTGCTAGGAAAGTATAAGTACAGCCAGAAAATATGCTGGAATAGTTGTATACAAAATATGAACACAGTGACTCGCAAATTGTATGCATAATTTGAAAATGTTGAGACAAAACTCTTAAAAGAAAGACTCGCTTAAAACCTTTCGAATTTATGTTGCATATGCAAAGAACAATCCACATATCAAGTTTGGCAGTTCTGGCTTGCGTAGATCTCGAGTTCAGATAGAACCTAGTTTTCGACCGATCGTTCCTATGGCAGCTATATGATATGGTGGTCCGATCCAGCTGGATTTGACATATGTGCTGCGTACAGCAGAAAGAGGGACTTCTGCAGAGTTTCATAGAGACATGGCTATATCGACTCGGCTGATCAAGAATATATATGCTTAATGGGGTCGGAGATGTCTGCTTCTATGCGTTGCACATTTCACGACAAAACTATAATGCCCCCTGCGAGGGTATAACAAGTAAGGGGTTCTAGTCGGGAGCTCCCGACCAGGGAACCCTCTTTGAGCTGGTAGCGGGGAGGTGGCGATAGGTATAAAATAAAAGATACTTGACATATATATAATATTCTAGAAGCAACATATCATGTTTGGTGACTCTAGCTCTTATTATTTACCCAATTTGCTCAAAAACAGGATGTCGATCTTTATCGATTACTTGAAAACCGAGTAAGTTATCGATTATCGGAAACAAACTCGATCTGCGCAGGCACTAGGAGCGGTCGGACGGACGGACGGACAGACAGAAAGACAGACAGACGGACGGACGGATGGACGGACGGACGGACGGATGGACGGACGGACGGACGGACGAACGGACGAACGGACGAACGGACGGACGGACGGACGGACGGATGGACGGACGGATGGATGGACGGACGGATGGATGGACGGACGGACGGACGAACGGACGGACGAACGGACGGACGGACGAACGGACGGACGGACGAACGGACGGACGGACGGACGGATGGATCGACGGACGGATGGATCGACGGACGGACGGATGGACGGACACACGGACGGATGGACGGACGGACGGATGGATGGACGGACGGACGGACGGACGGATGGACTGACGGATGGACGGACGGACGGATGGACGGACGGACGGACGGACGGACGGACGGATGGACGGACACACGGACGGATGGATGGACGGACGGATGGACGGACGGACAGACGGACATGGCTAGATCGACTCGGCTATTGATGCGGATCAAGAAAATATATACTTTATGGGGTCGGAGATGCTTCCTTCTGCCTGTTACATACATTTGCATCTTGCACAAATACAATATACCCCTTTTACGCATTTCCAATGGGTTCAGGGTATAAAAAGAATATATGTAGTTGCAGTGGGCTGTCTATGGGGGAGACTTACGCATCCATTCGAAAGTGGGCGAAACCCTTTCGATTATACGCATTCTCGATTTGGGCAGTTGGCAAAATTTGCGGCCAGCTTGAGGTGGACTGGAAATACAGAGATGCAGCAATTCGTTAGGCGCATTAGGCATAAGAAGTTTCTGGTGCGAATGTCGTTTAAATAATTTACGCTGTTCAAACGATGATTAAATATTTAGTTAATTAACTATTTAATTAGTTTAATGAAAAAACTTTTGAAGCACATTTTGCGGTTGCAGCGCTTCAATCGATATTAGCTGGGGCTGGAGGCGGAGCTGGAGCTGGGCGAGGATCAGGTTACGGCTGAGAGGGGTGTGAGGGGGGGGGTCGTCTGACTGACAGACTGTCAGCCACTTAATTACCATTAAGCCTTTTGTTGGTTAACTCAACCGGCGCCGACTAAAACCCGCCGCCCACCTCCCGCCCGCATTCTGCCACACCCCCCCTCGCCCACCGCCCGTTCGTTGGGTCGGAGGCAGCAAATTGTTTTTATTACGTTTGCGGCAGGCAAAGGAAAGGCGCTGCTGCCAAAGTGCCTGATGCGACACTCGCCTGTGCCACGCCCAGTCAGCCAAGCGCCTAGCTCACACACACACACGCACACACAGACACACACACAGGCGCAGCGCTTGGCAAATTTGCATTAGCCTAGCAAAGGAGCACAAAGCGAATGTTAAAGCGGACGCGGATGCGGATGCGGCTGCGGATGCGGATGTAACTAGACAGCTGGGTGGCTGCTGCTGGTGCCTGATGGGCGTGGTCCGACAGGTATCGCCGCGCGGCCATAAACAAAAACAAAAAACTCATTAACCCAATTTCAATATTAAACGCAATAAAAGTGCAGCCAAGCCAAAGGCAAACTCACACAGATGCACAGCTCCAGATGCAGCTGGCGGGAGTGGGCGAAGGGGACGAAGGGGGGTGGGGGTGGATGGGGGAATGGATTGTTGGCCCGGCTAGGGGAGTAGGCCCCATGGACTGGCAGCTGTATATAAAACGCTGGCAATAATCACTCAAAGTGCAAGTCATTAATTTTCATTATTTTTCCAGCGAATTATTTGTCAATGACAGAAAACACGCGCCCGCTCTCTCTCTCTCTCTAGCTCTAGCCAATATAGTCGTATAAGAATTATAATACATATATGTACATATATGTAGATAAAGAACGGTAAAAATGAGTATTGCATTATGTGTAAAAGCCAAAAGCAAGCGCATTCGATTGGTCTCTTAAAATTTGCTCTTGAAAACTATTCGTTTTCTCTTTAACATAATTCTATGTTATTTATTTATTGTTATTGGGCCATTCTCTTTAAATCATAGTTTAAGAGTCTGGCTTCACTCACGTGCATTCCAGTCCATCGCCGAAGGCGCTTCCGTCGAGGCAATGTGCGCTGATCTGCTGGTGACAAAAATGCACTACGCATTGCACAGTAAAACACAATTAGAAAAAAAAAAGAGAGCACTGGAAACTTTTTTTTGAACTTCATGCGATATGCGCGCTCTCTCTCTCTCTCTCTCTTTCAACTTTTGGCTCTCACCGGCAATATGGCGAGCATGGAAGAAGAGCAGGAGATGGAGAGTAAAGCATATGTGAAGCCACTGTAGGACAAGGCAAAAAACAAAATAACGGAGTTAACGACGCGTTTGCATTCTTGCGCCGAGCAAAAAAAAAAACTAGCACACACATATGTAACGGAATAGTTAAATTATGCGCTTAAGGCGACTTTCGCGACGTTCACCATAAATATTATAAAACATTCGTTTTTACACCTTTTACTTTTTGGTCAGCCAAGCTAATTGTTCAGCTCTTCAAAAGAAAAGAACTAGAAATAGAAGAAAACGTCCGGTTCGCTTTTATTTGGCGACAATTATGGCGCGGCAAAGGCGGGCGCAGCTGCTTCGTCGAGGCAACGATTTCCAACTGACTTTCGAGTTTCGTCGATGGCGATCGCCGCTTCCGAATTCGCATTTCGAACTCGCATTTTCGAGCAGGCGAGAGAGCACATGCGAAATTCGGCGAAATGCAATAAAACTGAACTCAGCTTGCGTCAAGGCGATTTAATGAGGGGATGCATACCTCTGAGAGTTATTTTATTTACTTATTTGTTTTTGCAGGTCCAGTTGGTGAATGAGCATATAGTTTACATGTGAACATTTTTTCACAGGCAAATAAAATATATTTAAAAATATCTTTCGGATAAATTTGTAGTCAAATTTCGAAACGGAAAAACATTAACTTGCGCAATTTCAAAAGTCCAATCAGAAAAGGCATTAAAACCTTCCACGCCCATAACTTGATGCCAGACTCCAGCCTGGGACTCATTTCGCCTGCCTAATCCGTTAATTCCATGTTAAGTATCAGAAAATAAGACTCAGATTCGCCCAATTGGGAATGTAGGAAGGTAGTTGAGCCCCTGGCTCGCCTGGAGAGTGCGCTAGTCCTTGCGCAGGGACAACGTTTCCGTCTCGATGCCGTCCTTGGTGATGACCTTGAGGACGCCCGTGTCGCCGGTGAAGAGATCCCGGTCGGAGGCGACGCGCAGACAGTTGCGAGCCAGTGCCAGGGCACGCTCCTTGTCGAGAGGGGGATACTGGTCGGGCGGCACGAGGGTGTGGTGCTCCCAGCC
Organism: Drosophila littoralis; assembly: GCA_018903485.1. Lineage (NCBI taxonomy): Eukaryota > Metazoa > Arthropoda > Insecta > Diptera > Drosophilidae > Drosophila > Drosophila littoralis. The sequence continues at coordinate 3,195,805 of JAEIGF010000591.1, forward strand.
GAGGCCGTGGTCCAAGGCGGGCAGCAGCATTTTGCCAGAGCTGCCCAGCACACGGTAGCGACAGCGCTCCATGTGGCCCACCGGATCGTAGTAGTGGACGGCGCCCTTGCCCGCCTGGTCAATGCCGGCCAGGATGGTGCAGGTGTGGTAGGGGAAGAAGCGCCGGTTGTACATCACAATGGAGATCATCTGGGCCAGGGCATCGGTCGAAATGGGCTTGTTGTGCTCCTGCTCGTACATCTGGATGCGTATCTGCAGCAGGCTGGTCAGCGAGATGGTGTCGCACCACAGTCCGGTGGATGCCACCATCGCCAGCGGGGTCATCGGGAACACTTTCGACTGGTCGCGCGTCTCGATGCTCAGCCCACTGCTGATCCGTGTATCCGAGGCGACCACCACGAAGTCCTCCCCTGCGATGGCCAGCACGGTTCCGCCGTTCGTATCGTATTCGCTCTCCTCCGACGAGCCCGAGCGGCTGCTGCTGCTGCTGCTCTTCCTTTTCTTCTTCTTCTGCTTCCGCTTCTTCCTCGCACTGCCCTTCCCTCGGCTCAGAACATTCTCATTGTTATGCAAGAGAATATTACTTATATTGTTCAGATCCATTCGACGATTTACTAAATTTGTTTTGTTGACTCGGAACTGAAATGAATTTGAAGGAAAAGTCCCAAGTAGACATCGCAACGCCTGCTAGCTTAGAACTGGCGTCAAACTCTCCGCTGTTCGTTCCGTACAGATTTTGCAGAACTGTGAGATGACAGGTTGGCTCAAATCAAGTTCCACCCACATGTGTGCCACGGGCGAGGCCGGGGAATACCCTCTATTATCCTATAGGCATAGGTGAAAATTTCCCAACTCGGTGAAATCTTAGGCGATCTTCACGTGGTTTGGCTCTTTGTTCCTGGGTTGGCCTCAATTTGGCATCTAAATCTGGCTAAAACATTCTCGTATACCATACGCAGCATCAGTTTATGATCTTTCTTCAATATCTATTGCATAACTCGAGGATTATAAAAGCTAGATGCACCAAATTAGGGATGTAAGTGCTTGTATAGACTAGATAGATAAGGAACATTGAACTTTTTAAATTCCCAGCCCTATTCCCGAGTTGCACACACTTGCTTGCAATATTCCTGCCTGGAATGTTTCACGAAGTTCTGACAACAAGCGTCCAAACCTATGGTTGCATATCGAACCATATTATATTATGTGTGCATATCAAATTTCATATCTTTAGTAAAACTTTGAACTCTCACATTCTGTTGAACACTGGGCCGTAGCTTGTCTTTAATTGAGTCCTTGATTGAATTCCGATTTAAGCTTAATTGTTTTCATATATATGTACATATTTAAAGCGGATTTCTCGTATACTTATTGCGGGTCTCGCATATTTTCACTCAATTTTTAATTGCCTCGCGACGTTTGATTGTTTTTTCTTTTTATTGTTATTATTATTTATCATTTGGCTTGTTTTCCAGCCATTTTACATGCTTATTTCCGCGGCCGAGTTCTCGCTACTTTCGATATCTTTTATTCAGACATTTCACATTTCATATTTCACATTTCGCTTTTCCTCTTTTTTTTCTTCTCCTGCTCGCTTTTGTCTCTCTCTCTCTCTCTCTCTCTCTCCCTCTCTCGTTTTTTGCTTTCATCACTTTTTCATTCTTTAATTTCCTTTAATTTCCCAAGCCCCAACCTCAACCCCAGTTAACCCCATTTTTTTTTGGGGGCATATTTATTTTAATTTGCCCTCTGCGCCGGCCGCCCGGGGGCCTCAGTCGAAAGTATTAAACTTGTCGCCATTACCATGGCCGGGGCATCTGTTCCGGCCAGGACCACGACCATGACCACGCCCACGTCACGCACCGCTCGGACGCTGTAATAAAGCCGAGCCAAAAGCTGAAGAAGAAAACCAAGAAAAAGCAGCTGGATGGAGCAAGAAAAAAACAACAAGCAAGAAACCGTCACAGTCGGGTGTAAGCGACCGCGTAATACTCTGTAAATATCGTTGAAAAGAGTCGCAGAAGAATAAACTGCCTGAGAGTGTTTATTTTCATTGGTGACTCCCAAACTGTCAGCATCCAGCAAACGTGACTCTCAAACTGTGTACTTTGGGAGATCTTGAGCTTAAAAAATGCTTGCCTGTGTGGGCGTGGCCGGAACTTTAGAGCAGCTGCCAAAACTGTAGACTCCAGCTGTCAAACTGTGCGTGATCTATGTGACTTTCAAACTGTAACGCAAAAATTTATGCCTTCTTTTCAAAGTGGACGTTGATGGGCGTGGTTGGCTTCAAATTTGTCGACTCTAAAATCTCAAACTGTGTTCACATACATTTCCAGTTGCCTAAAAAACTGTAAAAAATCGTAACAGGAATCCCCACTTTCTAGTGTTGGATAACGCAACGCATATTTTGGTATTTTTTAGGCAATTTCCTGCAATAAATACGAGATGAAAGGTGAAAACAAAAGAAGAAGACAAACTACTTTTTGTCCGCAATTTACAAATGTTAACTAAAAAGCGAAGAAGAAAAAACAGTTACTAGATTTGTTCTGTTTCACACACAGCCAATATACCCCATTTGAGTGCTTATTGTACAGGGTATACAAAGGCAACTTCTGCCTGTTTTTAATTGTGATTAATTGCACAATTTTCTGCGTATCGTCTCAGCTGAATCGCCACTAACCCACACACCTGCGGGCTGACCCTTGCCCAACATCTCACCCACCGCCCCTCTCCCCTTCTGTCTACGCCCCTGTGCAAGCAGTTCGACACCTTTTTATAGATTTAATTATGAAAATGTTAATTTGCTTAGCACTTCACGCGTTCGTTCGGTCAACCCTGGCCGCCAATCCCTGTCTGCACAAACACCCCCCTGTCCCCCCGGCGTGAACGTTTACTACGCCCCTTAAACGTTAAAGGGGGGGAGGCGGGTAAGCGCTCAGGCGCGCCACCTGGCGGCCATTTGCTTTCGCCAGCGTCAGCGAATTTTCATGTTTAGTTTTTGCCATCGCGCCATTAATTTTCAATTAACACAACGCCAGCTGCAGACATTGGCAGGGGCTGGGGGGGTGGGGTTGAAAATTCAGGAAGGGGGGGTTTTAGGCGCCTGCCACGCCTTTAACGCGACAGCCGCCTCATTAGCGTGTTAATGTAATGCATAAGCAAAAGTCGCACCATTATCCTAGCCAGACCCACTGCCACGCCCCCCTCCACCACTCCGTGCCCCTCCGTGACCCTTCTCTTCCCTGCCACCCCGCTCTTTCCGCTGCGTCTGGCATATTCCGCTTATTTGCCCCAACCCTTGCTTTGTTTATGCTACGCAAATGCTTTCATTTGCAGCCAATTTTCCATATTTTCTGATAGCTTCGCTTTCTTTGCCGCCTCTGCAGCAGCCCCTCCTCGCCCCTTCACCCCGCCCTCCTCCTCCAACGTCCTCCCACGCGAAGCCAGCTGCAGTTCATTTCATTATTTGCCAGCGACTGCTGCGACGCACCTGCCACAGCTTCAAGCCTTTTGCCAGGCTTTCACTTGCTTTTTTCTTGCCCATTAGCGATATTTTCTTTGTTGTTGTTGTTCATTTTTGCTAAGTGCAAGAGAGCGTATTGGTTAGGTCTAACTCTTTGACTGCAGCAGCTGACATTGTGAAAGTATTACAAGTTTCAAGAAATGGTCAATATTTCATAGCCACGCCCACTAGGGGGGCGCATAGGTCTTTATCACTTACAGTTTTAGATTAAGATTTCACCATATACACTGCTGATGAACTGATCCAAGTACCACGCCCACTGTCGCCCACTATGAAAGGCAGCATAAAAGCATAATTATTTGCATTACAGTTTGAAAGTCACATAGATTGCTTACAGTTTGACAGCGAGAGTCTTCAGCCGCAGCGGCACCTGCTCTAAATATCGCGTCCATTCAGGCAAGCACAATTTGTTGAGCTCAATATCTTCCAAGGTTCACAGTTTGAGAGTCACGTTTGCTTGATGCTGACCGTTTGGGAGTCACCAATGAAAACAAACACTCTCAGGCAGTTTCTTCTGCTACGAATCTTTAAAGTGTATTGCGTAGTCGCTTATGCCCGACCGCTGCATTCTTACGTTGGCTTTAAGTCTAAACACACACACACACACACACACACAGCTGCACAATCCTTTAGCCCGCTGGCCTTTGCAGCCGGATTGAGGCTGTTTTTAACTGGAGGTCAGTCCAGCTTGAAGCTGCTTTGGCGACGTCTGCAGCACTTAACTTAAGCGCTTCTAATTGTGTTTGGAGCGTGTCCTGCGCAACCCAACCCACTAAACCCTCCAATCCCCGCGCCAGTTCCCCCTTGGCACATTGCTGTCGTCCCGTTTGGCCAAGTGATTTTCATTAGCTGTTATCTGCGCCGGCTGCCAGTGAATGCTTTTTGGCCAGCAGCAGCAGCTCGGCTTATGGCTTAATTAAGGGCCCAAAAACAAAACGGGTTGAGCTGGCCTTGAACTCTTCCTTCTTTTGGCCCTACCCTAAGCTCTGATGGGCCATGTTACATATTTTGCGGCTGTCGCTTTTCTTTGCTCCGTCTTAATGTGCCTTGACGTCTGCCACGCCCCCGCGAGTGCTGCCTTCAGTCAGCGCTGGTTTCCTGTAAACGCACATCATTCGCAATTTCTGGCCCTGCGTCTGCGTCTATTTTGCGGCCTGTGCTTGGCAGGTGGGCGCCCACCGCCCACCGCCCCCTCTCCGACCCACCCGCCCACAGACATTCCTGGGGCAGGCGCCGCGTTGCCAACTTCGTGAATGTTAATTAAGCATCATTTACGCATTGGGGCCGCCATAATTTGCAGCGACAACGACAACATTGACACAATGTCGCGACAAGTTTGACAAGACCCCTGACAACCTCTTAGCAGCTGTCCCCCCCCTCCCTCTGCAGCGCCCGCTCCAGCTTTTACCCTCAGGAAATATAGTCTTTGGAAATTTCTAGCCGGGCCGCTCCGCAAATTACCAATTTGCATGCCGCGCGACCAAAGATTTGCCCAGAGAATTTCTTGTTATATTCAAGAATTTCACTGGAATATGTTTATCGTACTCCATAAAAATTAAATCCTGTTGGCATTCAATTGTTTCTGTCTCCTTACTTTAAAAGTTTTAAATGTTGCGCCCTTCCTTATCTGTCTGACTTATCCCCACTTATTCTTCTCTCTCTCTCGCTCTCTCTCTCTCTCTATCTCTCTCACTCTCACTCTCACTCTCGCTCTCTCTCTCTCTCTCTCTCTCTCTCTCTCTCTCTCTCTCTGTGTCCATCCACCCATTCACTTTTTCTGTTTTTATGCTTATTCTTAACGTAACTCTCTTTTCTTTCTTTTCTTTCTTCTCCTTCCTCTTTGTTTCCTCGCTCTTCATATTCTTTTTTTCTCTTTCAGCTAAATGTATTTCTTCAATTCCTCTTTATGCGTTATCCTTAACCGCGTAACAGGCAGCTTTTGCTTTGCCGAACCATTTTATTGTTAATATTTAGTTAAGTAAGTTTTCTGTTGGATTTCCAATGACCACTTTTATCTCAAGCCCTTCTTGAGATTAGGAAATGATGTGTATGTAGATGAAATCTTCAATCGTGGAGTCTTCAAAAGCTTATTGAGTCCTTTTAATGCTGTGCCAAATGTGAATCTGATTAGAAAGAGTCTCAGCTGCCACAAGCATAATTAATGCTTCCTCTGGCTGTGTGCAAAGCAATCAGCTTTTGTATGGCCTCCCATGCGGGATGCAACGCTGGAAGGGTCTGTTTAAAATTGGGTATTAGCTCTCAAACAGTTATTTAGGGGTATTTTGGCGCATTTACCGTTGGCAGAGCCAGAGCCGGAGTCAGAACCCGGCCAAAATGTGGCCACAAAGCGGCCGGCAAATGCGCCCAACAGCTGGCCAACAAATCCAGAAACTGGCAACAGGGCATGGCCAGTGGGCAATGGCCCACAAAAGCAACAAATCGCATGAACGGTAGACAACAAGATGCCAAATGGCAAATGAAATTGCAAAACAAAGACGAAAAGTCGACAAAGAAATAAAACGCAATGGACCGGGTCAAGCGAAATAGGGCAACAACAACTGACAAATACCCTTCTTCGGATCAATCGAATAGATTTGGCAGGCAGTCGGCCAAAAGCTGGCTGCTATCAGAGATCTAAATTCAATTTGAAGTGAAAGTCAAGAAGGGAACGGGTAGCTGATGGGCATAAGACAAAAGCTGCCTGCTATATGAAGCCAAAGACGATGTGAAACTCAAGACTTAAAGAGAGATTGGTTTGAAGCCTAAGCAACTATCAGAAGACTCTAAAAGAATTAAAAATAGCATGATTTGAAAAAGGCTGCGGAGGATCAGCAATTGAAAGAGTGCGACATTCCTAGGAGCTGATTACTATTATATTTGAGTCGACCAAAGAGAAGCTCACGAATGTATTCGAATCTCTTTTATATCCCAGAGCAGACTCTCTGGGCCTAACAAAAGCTGAATGCCATGAAACAGCAAATCGAACTGAGTAGGTGGTAAACGTAAAGTTTGTCTTTTAAATGCTTGACAGACAAGAGAGTGAGAAAGAGAGAGAGAGACAGAGAGATAGAGAGAGGAGAGAGAAACTGAGCGCTGTAATAATAATTTTGGATGTCAATAGAGAGCTTTCGCTGACACAGGCTGCTTGCTTTGGGAAGAGTATGCAGCTTATGGAAGCTGAAGTGCATGAAACCGAATTGTAGGGTAGCCTCATCGAAGCACGGGGAACAAGTCGCCCGATGCGAACGAAATGCAAATAAAAAAAGGGGACTTTGAATTAAAATGGAAGCTAAAAGTTGAAATAGGAATTGGCCAAACGAGATGGCAGCATGAAATTCTGGTTATATTTGCCACCTCGCCCCGCAGTCCCTGACAGCTTGCCCTGCTGCCCGACTGGCAGAGTCGTAATTCTTTCACACACACGCACACGGACACACGCATTCCGACTGCGCTGCTTGTCGACATTTTGGTAATAAATTGAGTTTTATGGCACTCATATTATTCTTTATTAGTGGCCAAGAATTGTTGCCTTTTGTTGGCTTTTGTGCAAACGACGTCTCAACCGGGCCCCCCGGACCAACCCGGACCGCCCCGGACCACCCTAACCCGCCGAACGAGCATCCTCCCGAGACGCCACCTGCTCAGCGAACATTCGCATTGCCACGCACATTCGCATTCCCATTCACATTCCCATTTCCATTACCACTCCCAATTACATACACATTCTCCTTTCACACATTCCCGACTGTGTGTGCGTGTGTTGCAAGTGCTGCCAAGTGGCTCCAGCGGCTGCTTAATTAATTTGCCCCGGCACAATGAACTTTGTCAATGCTCAACAGCCCGAAAAGAAGTCTATGCAAAGCTAAGACTGATATCAGCCTAGAAATTAGGCCCACGTCCCCCTCGCCCACGCTCGGTCAACCCAGCGAATCAATCAAAGTGACACAGCGAGAAAAAACAAGCCCAAAGACAAAGCGAGCCGCACCCAACTGCACCGCGCCCCCAGACTTCATCAAAAATGCGAATACACAAGTCCTAATTGAACATTAAATTAGCTACAAAGCGAAATAATAAGCCAACTGGAGATGATATATGGCCTGCTCTAAGCAGCTGTAATAAGTTCCCAGAAGCTGGCACGATAAAGCCGGCTAGAAAACAATGAAAAGTTGCCTTAGAAACCTCCCAACTGTCGAGGTTATGTGTTCAGCGGAGAAACATGGCTATGGCTCGGGAGACGTTGTTATCGCAATACTTTTTTTTCCTAGAGTTCCCAACGGAAGACAACACGTTCCCAAGGAATACTGGTTAAGGAAGTTTTCTGAGACTTTTCTATAAAAGAGGGTTTTGATTTCGGAAATGGAAATGGAATTTTCAATCGTAGCCTTTACCCAACATCAATCGGAATATTATGTAATCTCTTAAGCCTTACCCAACATCAATCGGAATATTATGGAATATTCTTGTTTCAGTTTCCTGGTAGGCAGTAGGAGTTCTTCCCAAGCTTGTATTGGGCACTGGAACCAGTTAAAATATGTTTAAATATTTGAGCTTAAAGCTCACTTAAGGCAGTCTCCTTTCCTCCACTTGGCAAACAGATGATCCTTGAAAGCGTTGCTGTCAGGACCGCCAAACAGTAAGTGGAAAACTTGCATTTAATACACACACGCGGGTTTTCGACAGCATTCTCTCTGTGCGGGGGAGGGGTTGCGGGCTTTCGTCTGACTGAAATTACATAATGTTCCGCTTGTGTAATTTATCATCTTCAAGTTCAGAGCACGAGTAGGTTGGTTTTTTGTGGGCAGCCAAGACGCCGAGGGCCACCAGCCAGAAGGGGACTCGGTTTCGAGTGGTGTCTGCTAAACCTTTTAGGCAAAAGTTGCCCGCCAACGCCGGCAGGTGGCGCGTTTAATGATTAATTGCCAAATTGGAGCAGGGCATATTCAGCAAACCCCTCTGCCTCAGCCAACCCGTACGCCATTTGCGTGGTGGCACCTCAAGAAGCGCTACGCTCTGGCAAAGTGAATTTCGTTAGCGCCTATTGACAGAACAGCGACGAGGACCTCGACGACGACGACGACAACCTAAGGCAACCTAAGGCAACCCACACGCAGGCGTTGACAGTCCGCGCCGGCAACGCCTCGAGCCTGCCAAAAAGTTGCCGTCTAATTGTCAGTCCCAGGTCCAACTAGGTGGCTAATTGAAGCCTAGCTAAAGGACAGCACTTGGAATATTTAATATTGACTGTGGTGCGCTCTGAGCCCCTTGAAAGGGTATAATAGTTCCAAGCATATATGCGTGACAGGCCGAAGGATATCCTATAAAGTGGAGATAGGAGCACTACGAACTACAAGAACTTGAGACCTGACATCTGGAATAAATCTTCTCCTATTTCCAAACAAGATTATCGATAACCCCCTAGACTCTTAGAATATCGATAAATCTCGATTTTGAGACATGGATTTAGTCGAAAGTAGGTTCTCACTTCACTTTTTTACCCTTGATGTTGGGTGCAGGGTATCTTTTAGTCGGGCCGATTCACTTGGTTGTCCATGTCCGCCAATCGACGTCTTATCGATAATTTAAAACAAAGTTGGCAGCACTCAAAGCTAAGAAAATTCTTAATTGCAGCGTTGATAAAGGCGCAAATGGAAACTGGCGGAGCTTAGATAGCAACATTTCCATACATACATATACATATAGATGTATATATTTTTAAGGGGGCCTCTATTCAAATTAGAATAATAAGGCAGATATTCCCAACTCACCCCGTTATTGTAATCAGGTATATAAATGCTTGATGGGAACGCGGCTGCTTCCATCTGCCTGCTGCCTGTCAGGGTTCCTGCTCTGAAGGTTCCAAACTTGAGCGGAGGATTCAAGCGGAACTTCCATACGCGACACACGTGACGACATTCCTAAATTATTTATATTGGAAATGGTATATGGAAAATGTTATCGAAGTCGGCCGAGTCATCGAAGTAGTTGAAGGCGCTGCCAACTTGCTTTTTGGATATAGGTCGACAGCTTTGTTATTCACATATTTTTTTGTACGACAGCCTTTTTGTGTAATACCAAATTTCGTAGACAATCAGAAACCGAGGGGAACATGGAAACGGATATAGATGTGGCGAACGCCTTGGGCGAAACGGGTGGCGCCGACGCGGAGAGAAAGCCGGAGGATGCGCTGGGCGAGAGCCTGCCCTGGCCGCAGGATGTTCACCTGTACCAGCCGCCGGAGGAGACGCAGCTGCTGCTGCCGGAACGCGCCAGCTGCCTGGCGGTGAAGACATATCTGCGTATGTGCCGGCTGCCGTATGCGGAGCGCCAGTGCGACAATGCGGAGTTCATGTCGCCGGGCGGACGCCTGACCAAGCTGCCGCTGCTGCGACTGGGACGGCATCTGCTCACCGAGTTCGAACCGATTGTGGGCCACGTGGAGGTCACCCAGCTGTCGCATGCCCTGAGCGCCTGGCTGCCTGCCGAGGAGCGCGAAGACATGCGCACCATGGTCACCCATGCGGAGAACACATTCACCCTGGCCGAGCTGCATCAGTGCTATCTCCAGCCACAGAACTATGCCAGCCACACGCAGCCGCGCAACGGTGCCGCACATCCCTGGCCCCTGAGCAGCATCCGGCGGCACGAGAAGCGCGAGGAGGCGCTGCGCCTGCTGCGCGTCTATCAGTGGCACGAGCTGGACTCTGCCGCAGTCCGGACACAGCTGCAGCAGTGCTGCCAGCTGTTGAGCGACAAGCTGGAGCAGGTGGAGGCGGAGACCGACTCCCAGCTGATTGCCAGCTATCTGTACGGAGCGCAGCTCTGCGAGCTGGACGCCCTTGTCTTTGGCCACGTGGCCGCCATACTGGCCAGCCAGCTGGTTAGTTCCATGCTGCCGGAGACCGTGCGCGGCTATCCGCGCCTCATCGCCCACAGTCGCCGCATCGACGAGGCCTACTACCAGGGCAAGCAGCTGGGTGGCGAGCCGTAGCTGCAAACGGGCAACCGGAGTCGATGCAGCACCAGGCGACGGGGCGCCAGGAGGAGCAGCCGCCGAAGTAGCATATAAAAGAGCCGACAAAACAAAAATAATGAAACAAATAAACTTTTATTTTTAATATTTTACTCTGCAAAAGGGCGCCACTCGGCAGGGCACGACTAGCAGATGCCCTCCTTTGAAAATTTACAAATCCTTTCCTCCTTTCATAAATGCATACAGAAAAACTCACACAGTTGCTTTTGCCCTTAGTTGTACCCTTTGACAAATGTATTTCTCGCGTACTTCGGTTTTTATAGTCCGATCTTGATGTCATTTTGAGGTTTTCTTTTTGTGGCCTACCAAGGATCTAGCTTTGAGAATGAGACTTTTCTCAGTTCAAGAGGTGATAAAGAAATTTCCATTTGTGGTCCCTATATATTAAAGAAGTGCCACGCCCTGTTTGAAAGTCACTTCTCTTTGGGGGGCTACAGTTTGAGAGTCCACATTCGGGCAGCAAAGAGTATTGAGCAGTTGGGTCGAACTCGACTCGTTATTGTGCTGTTTTTTTCGGGTAATCAAAAATATGCAAAACATTTACAATAAAATACAGCGCTAGGTGAGCACGGCTTGGGCTGGGCAAAGGAGGGGGAAGGGGAAATAGGGGGGGGGGGGGTCTCGCTTTATGGGTAAGCAGTCAAAGAGATAAGAGACAAAAGTACGCAAAGCGAGTTGCCGAGCCGCCTATTGCCCGTTGCGAGCCTGGCCAGGATTTGGGCTTTCAATTTAACTTTGCAGCCTGCGCCAGCCCCAAGCCGGCTCACATAAAATGTCTGTTCAATTTTATGACTTGCCCCAAAGGCAGCCAAGCCAAGCCGTGTGACACGACCGTCATCCTTCTCAGGGCGTAACCGGCCCCCTCGACCTCCAACCCCCCATCTGCAGTCCGTTTGGGCGGCGACCTTTGGGGGTGGTGGCCCCTCCTGCGCTGCCTTTTGCTTTGCAATCAGAAACTCATCATGGCCTATTGATGTTTGTCTTTTTTGTTTTTTTTTTTTTTTTTTTTTTACTTGCTCCCCCCTCCCGCCCCCGCTTGCTGTTGTTTTTGGCTGTGTTACCCCCGATCCGGCCAGCTACTCTGGCCGTTGCTCTTGCCTTTCGCCTTGGCCTGTCCTGGTCTGGTAATTTATTGGAATTTGCCAAAAGGATTAAGTACGCCAATAAGCGTTGCTCAACGTCAATAAGCGCGTCTCCTACACCAGCCGCTTGGCCCGCCCCTTTGCCCTATACGTGACTGTTTGCGTGCTGCTATCATCCGCATCATCGTCCCTGACGCAGCCCTTTGCTCTATTTCCGTTTCCGCTTCCGCTCGGCCCGCTGCCGCCGATAAATGCTGCGCGTGTCGAATGATTTTCGCTTGCTTCCTCATTTTGTTGCTGCTGCTGTTGCAAGATGCCTGATTTGTATGGCTTAATATTTCAATTTTGGCTACGGCTATACAAACGCATTAGGGGTACTCGCAACCAGGCAGTGAAAAGCTCGCAAAGCGTGTCAATTCCCAAGGCGAGATCTGCCCGTGGGTTGAGTAACATCTATTGCTCTTTTAATATTCGCCTAATTAGCCACCAAAATTGTTAAGTGCTTGTACATATATATTAAATAAACTAATTTGCGCTTTAAGTGAGCTTTAACTGAGCTTTAGTTGTACTTTCTTTGTTGGGGGGAAAAGCCATTCACTCAAGCTTCATCCAAAAAAAAGACATTTATAAGCCATGCTGTAGCTTAGATAAAGCTTGAAGTGACCTAAAAGCAATCTTTAAGATAGCTTCAATCTAGCTTTAAGTTAGCCGCTAGCGAGCTTTTATTAAGCTGAAAGCGGGCTTCCAACTGGAAACTAACTAGCTAAAGGCGAGCTTTACGATTAATAAAAGCGCGCTTTAAGTTAGCCGCAAGCGAGCTTTAAGTAAGCAGAAAGCGTGTTTCGAGTTTCATAAAAGCGAGCTTTGAGGTGAATTAATTTGAGCTTTGCGTAAGCTGAAAGCAGGCGAAAAATATATTATCTAAAAATCAACTTTAACATAACTGAAAGCGAGCTTTAAGTTATCCGCAAGCGAGCATTGAGTAAGCTGAAAGCGAATTTTGAGTTAGCCGAAAGCAAACCAAAAGTTAGCTGGAAACGAGCTTTAAGTTAGATTAAATGTAGCTTTAAGTTAGTTTAAATGTAGCTTTAAGTTATTTGAATGTAAGCTTTAAGTAAGCTCGAGCTTTATTCAGCTTTATGTAGGCTTTATCTAGCTCAAAGTTGGCCAAAAATGTGCTTTTAGATTTAAGCTAAGCTTTTCGATTTCAATGAGCTTTCAAAAGTAATTAAAAGAGCTTTAAGAAGTATCTTAGAGTAGGATCGATTATTGGTTATCGATAAGAAACATTTGTAAATAAATGGATTGCCTTAATAGATTTTCTTGTTTGCTTTTGTGTGTGTTTTTTTTTTCTGCTCTTCTGGAATACCCCTAATGTGTTAGGTGGGGCTGTGCTTCATAGTGCACAATTTGTTTTCATTTTGTGCTTTCGCAGTGTATTTTATTTGCTTCTTCTGTGCTTTGTTTTTTCTCTTGCCCAACAGCCGCTGGCTCGAAGTTTTCAACGCTTTATCTTGCCAGCTATATCGAGTTAGATGCCACACCCCACCCGCCTCTCCACCCAGCTGCTGCTGCTGCTGCTGCTGCTTGTGTCCCGTCAACTTAACCGCTGGCACTTGCCATTGTTGCTGTTTATTTTTCGGGGCACACGTAAAACTTTGCCACATGCCACGCCCACCGCGTGCAGCTCGCCGCTGGCAACTAAACAAGAGATAGACTAAAATCTCTCCCACACACACCCATCACCCAGCACCCAGCACACCACACCACAAATGTCAAAGTCGCCGCGTCGCACGTTGTGCAAAAACTTTCTATAGCCTACAAATTTTCTTTTGGCCCAAATTGACCAAATGGACGGGGCCAAAAACTTTTACTTGCGGCTACTTTCAGTGCCCTGGCCTGTGTCTTGTGCCTTGTGCCTTGTCTCCTGATCCGGACACGTACGCGTTTCCTTCGTAAAAATTCCCACGCCTGCAGCTTCAGCCTCAGCTCCCCGAGCAGTGATTAGGCAATATTTTGTTGGTGGGCGTCACGAGCACATGAATTTGGCGTGTCATTGAACAACTCAATTCCTTCGACCGGGCTTTACTAATATGCGCACACAAAATCCACTTGACTGCGGCCAGCCAACCCATCCCCCCCTCTGCCCCCTTCCCCTCTCTACCCACTGATCCTGCCACACAATGAAATACTTTTTGATTGTTAAGCAAATCATGTAAATTTCTCCAAGCGAATTACATTCAAATTAACGACAAAAGACCCAGCCACAACTCCCTAACCCCCAACCACCACCCCCTTTGTGTGCGTGTGTCCATGTGTGCGTGTGTGTGTGTGTGTGCGTGTGTGTGCTCTATTGTGCTCTTTGAGGTGGGCTTTAGGGTAAAGGTGTGGCATTAGGCTAGAGAGTTTTAAATAAATATTAACGCACGCTCGAATGGTATCTTAAGCTGCCTCTAAGCCCCATTCCCCCTTTTCAGCCCCTACAGCCAGCCTGCCACGCCCACCTGCCTGGCTTAAACCAAATTGCATTGTTGTAATTTATATGAAAAGTTTCACGACTTGCGCGAGTTGTGTGCGAAGTGCTTAGTCTAAGATCCTGCCAGCCGACTCCTCCACAAGGTATGTGAAATCTGTCAGCTGGCTGCAGAGCTTTGTGTGGCTTTAAGTCCGCGCTTAAAGCTCAGCGATGATTCATTGATTGAATGAGCTTTTGCTTGATTTAAATCTAAATTAAAGCTCAATAAAAGCGTTAATTAATCTTTCGCTTAAGTCTGCGAGAGTTGAAAGACGTTCTAAGGTGAAGAAACTTTAAGCTCTCAGTTAGGTCAGCTTTAATATTTTGGCACAGTTTTTGTCTATAACTTACAAAGAGAAGCACACAAAATATATAAGGAGCTTTAAGCTTGAAGTGCACAAAATGCAAAAGCTTTCATGTGCTTTGGATTTCATCAGAGATTAGAACTTGTTCATAGAACCTTTGATCCACAATGTGCATTCAAGAGCTTTCTTCCGATCCTGGCTTATGAACTACCCAGAGTTGAGAGAAGCTTCTGCATTTAATTGCATTCGCCTGGCCGTCCCGCAAGTCGAGTTCGGACAGAAAATTCTTGTATAGGCTTATATTGTCTTAGATCTTCGTCTAGCTGCGAAATGTGCGTATAAATCAGCGTGTGGCATTGACGTCGTATCAGATGCATGACAAATTTAGAGGGCTACATAAAAAATGAGCTCAATTCCAATTTGAATGCAGTTGAAAGATGAAACACATAAATTTCGCAACGAACTGGAGGGCCTGAGAGCTGGCTGTCATTGGAGTTAGGCTCTGCTTCTAGTTGCTCTTCCTTTTTTTTTTTTTTTCTGTTCAATTTTTCTTGTTTTGTTGTTTTGTTTTTTGCGCTACTAAATCAAAACAATGCCGGGCAGCCGGGCAGCCGAAGCTGTGGGCCGTGCCACATGCCACCTGGCTGAGTGGCAGCTGCAACCAAATCGCACTGACAGCATTCAACGTGGCCAAATCCAAAGTGTTCTCTGCTGCTGGGACAGTGGAGATTGGAGAGAGGGGGGCGGGGGGCGGGGCAGCTGATGAGCCTGACAGCAGCGTTGACAATGCCGCTGCCTGACCCAGTTTATGGGGCCGGGCCAGAGAGTTATGGCATTAGCCGCTGTCCGGAAGTTGCAACACATTTCCCCCTGCCGGGGGGCATGCCACAAAGTTGTGCTGGCACAGCTAGTCGGAGCATAGTCGGAGCATAGTCGGAGCATAGTCGCAGCCTTGGCCAGCATAGGGGTAGTCCTGCGCACGCTGATCGATGTTTATTTGCAGCTACTAAATTCCGATAACAATAAAATATGATTTTCTTCAGCTACGCTCGGCGCACGGCAAACACAGGACACAGCAGAACAACAAGAAAATACACAAAAAGAAATTAAGCAACCTGCCCGAAACAGCTCCCCATTGAGAACCCAACGCTGCCACCCTCCCACTCCATCCCTTTGTCGCCCCGCTGGAAGCCAAACCCGAAACGGAGCCTGAACCTGAACCTGAACCCCAAATGGCAAAAACAAACAACGGCGCAAAAATCCAACAAAGCGCTGAGTAAATATTACAAAAATGTATTTTCTACACACACACGCACACACACTCGCACACACTCCAAAAAAAATGGCGTATTTTTATATATATGTGTGTGTGTGTATATAAATAAATGGCAGACGTGACAAAAATGCTTAAGTGAAAAGTTACGAGCAAATGAGAGAGGTGTAGCTAGGCACAAGAGAGAGAGAGAGAGAGAGCGAGCGAAAGAGAGACAGAGAGACAGAGAGAGAGAGAGAGAGAGAGAGAGAGAGCCGCTACGGAAATCGCTTTCTCACCCGCACAACAAATTAAACAAAAACAAACACAACAACAAGAAGCAAAAGTGTTCTGCTCAGGCATGCACGACTCGCAAATACCCTAACATTGACAGCTGTGCTGCTTCTTCTCTTAGCCCAACTTCATGTATGGGTTCTGCAGTCAGGCTTAACTTGGCTGTTAGTGGTTCGATCTTTATGAAACTTTCAGAGCTTACATATGACACCCAACTATTTTGTATACTCGGAAGCGCAGTGCTCTATGTGATATGCGTGGCAGTGGGAGGGGCTCAACTAAAAAGGGAATTCTTCTTAGGCTCTGTCAACTTTACGAGCACGTACACACCAAGTTTTGTGCGTCTAGCTCTTATGATCCTTCAGTTATGCTCAAGTTACCCAGTTTCCAAATCGATATTTATCGATATTAGATAGAGGCATATAATAGAATTTCTTATAGCCGAAGAAGTCTTTTAATCATACTTATACTAAATTTCAATTCTATTGCAGAAGCCAAGCCCTGAAGATACCGTTCCGCTTCCGCAAATTTATAAAGCAATTGTTTTTTCCTTATAAAATTTCCTGCATATAATAAATATAATAAATATTGTACAGAAAGTGTTAATTAATTGGATTTGAACCAGCTTGCAGTCTGGCTACCAGCTTACATCAACATGACTGCAAGGGAAAAGCAAACACAGAACGTCAAGTGAAGTGGCAAAGTGACCGACAGAGTTGGCATACCCGCCGCAGCGGGAGCCTGGCAAACAGTGGGCGCAAAAAGTTAAGTTCGCGTGCCGCTTTTTGTGTGCGCTTCGCCTTCAGCTTCTGCTGTTGCTTGGCTTGGTTTTTCTTTCTTTTGCTTTTCTATTCCTTGGCTTTGCTTTCCTTTCGGTTTGTTTTGTTTTGTTTTGTTCACTTGCAGCTCTGCTTAATATTTTCTTGTTTACGCTTTGTATGGCACGGCCCTTGTTTATCATCCCCAACCCCATTCCCATTCCCAACTCCATGCTCAGTCTTCGTCTCCTTCCCTTTCCCTTTCCCTTTCCCCTTCCCCTTCCCTTTCCCTTTCGCATTCCTGTTTCTGCTCCTCCTGCGAAACTTTTCACGCACGCCTGCTGCCGGCAAGCGATTTCCCGGCACGGGTTGAGCCGCGCACCAAATCGATTTCCGCTTCATTATCCAACCCAACCCCACCATACCCCCCACCCGCCGAACTACCCCTTCTAGTCACCCACCCAGCCAGCCTTCGCACCTCCGTTGCTTTGTCTGTCTGGCTTTTGTTGGACTCGAACCGTATCAATCATCTTTCGGGCGGCACTTTACACGCTGTGCAGAGCAAAAATAAGATGTTCCATCTTCCGTCTTGAGCGCGCACCAGAAAAACCACCCAAACTCCATTCATATGTCTGGCACAGTGGGGCGCACTCTACGCAAATTGTTTATTTCTCTGTTTTGTTTTGTTTCGTTTCATTTTGTTTACTTGGCCCCCTTCCTTCCGAGACCTTGACAAGAACCCAAGCCAACCCAGCTGCCACGCTCCATTTTGGGCCGCCTTTCATGTCATTTCTCAAGTTTGCGCCACATTTTTCAAGTGTTTGCTGTCTTTCACACCCAACGCGCATCAATTTCTTGACTCTCTGCCATATTTTTTTTTTTGTATCATAGTCGGCCTCGAGCCGACAACTCAATTAAATTGCCAGCCAAACCGCGCCAAAGGGAAAGCCTTAAATATCTATAAATATAGCGCAAATCCATAATTGCATTTGTTTGACAACGCTTCAGCCGCACTTTGGGCCCACCATCAAAAACCGCACAGCTTAAATAAAATATCAAGTGCGGCTGGCCCGCCCAGCAGATACCCTAAGTGCCTTGCAAACATTCCAACTATCTGCTCTACACATATGAACAAAAGCACACAGCAAAAAGCGTGCCTGCCCCTTAGCCCCATCCTATGAGAAATGTCCTTGCTGAGCTTCGGTCTTCATAGTCCGATCTTCTGGACATTTTTCGGTTATGTGCCATAACAAAGCAAGGATATAGTTTGATAATTTCTACATATCTCTGAATGGTATTCGGAATCTATACACTAGGACTAGAACAAGAAAAGGTCTTTATCTTACGCAGTTACCCATGCGTACAGATAAACAGAGCCTGTCCAGTTCAACTCTTCGCCCTGATCAGAAATATATATAGTTTTTATGATCCGATTAGTTACCTACTGCCTGACGCAACCATTATGCCTCACTTAACCGTTTCGAATGGGTTTATGATTAAATAATATTTATTTGTACATGTATTTCTTACGTTTGTACAAATATGCAAATATGTTTCCCAAATCGCTTTCGCCGCAATTTCGCCAAATAACTGACTCCATTTAATTTCCATAGGCCAACAGAAACAGAAGTACATTTTAAATTGGGTTGATGTGTTTTCTGAGCACTCAGAAAGCTTGAATGAAAATTGTTTTCAAGACCCGAAAAAAACATGTGTACAATTGAGGTTGTTCCAAGCTGCGAAAACTCCCATTTGATTGCATACTTTTGTGCGTCAATTGTTTAAGCTGCAAAATGCAATCGCATGACATGCATGCGGCGAAGATTAATATGAAATTCAATAGTTGTGCGGAGAAATTGTTTGCTGGAATGCCCCAATATGTTGCTTGTTGCAGGCAAATATTCCAGGAACAAACCTTTTCAATGATTTGAAGCATACTCGAAATAATAATTAATGCATTTGTTTATTTCATTTTCACAACAATTTCAGGCCAAAATTCTAGCCCTTTGACATTGGCGAAATGCTAGCGTAAATGTTTTTGATGCCAACCACTTTTCTTATTTTTTGTTTTCTTTCCTTTTTGAAGAGATTTCATATGCACACGCGTCTTTTTTGTCTGTGGATTTCGTTGCATTTCCACTTCAATTTGAACGTGCAATGTATTTTTAAGCACTCGCCCGAGCGGCGCACGGCTGTTGCCCGTTAATGGGGGCGTTTCCAAAGTGGGCGTGGCGCAATGCACGTTGCTGCCGGCAACAATTGCCAGTTGCAGCTGCAACAGCAACAGCTGCAACAACGATGATCACGATGATTGCTACTTGTGTGTGTGTGTGTGTGTGAATTTTTTGTGGCACAGTTTTTGATGTGGTTTTTGCCAGTGTGTGTGTGTGTGTGTGTGTGTGTGTGTGTGTGTGTGTGCGGTCAATTATTTGTTGCTACTTTATAAACTGCGGCCTGTTGTTGCCGCTGTTGCCGCTGTTGCTGCTGTTGCTGTTGGCCAGCGAAAGTTTCAACAGCAGCAGCTCATAAATTGACCAGAAAACTGAGTGGCTGCAGCTTTACACAGTTGCCCACTTACTTTGTGGGCGTGGCAGCTGGCAGCTGGCAACTGTGCTGCTGAATTGCCGCTTGTGCAACAAGCCCTAACCCAGCCCGCCCCGCCCCGCCCCGCCCCAACCTCTTGCAACCCCGTTTGCTATTATGTTTAAATGCCTATACCCTGTAACCGCAAAGAGCATCATGCTCTCTGTGCGGTTCACTCCGCGAACCAGTGCCACGCCTAAAGATTTGGTTTGTGAACCTGATTTTCCCCATCTATGCAAGCAGCTACTAGTGCGAGCTGTGCCTCATCTGGCGACTGATTGGGTTCGAGTTAGGTTTCCTGGTTAAATAAACTTGTAAATTCTCGCTCGAACCGGTTCGGAGTTCTTCTCGAAACTGGTTCACAGCCTTGGCAGCTGCTAGTCGGGCACTTTCCGCTTTCATCTTGCACATTGCTATTTGTTATTTTAATTTTTATTATTGCTTTCTCTGCTCTCCAGAAGTTTCTAAATCGCAACGCAAAGGAAGCCAGGGCGGCGGCTTCTGGGCATTGCTTTTATAAACTACAAAGGGCTGCTTGGTTGTGTAGAGCGGGGTAGCATCCGGGGAATGTGGAGGGGAGGGGAGGGGGGTTTAAAGTGTGTAAGCTAGTTAAATGGATGTTGCTGTGTAGTTGGCCACATGGCAACAGCATCAAGTTACACGGCGCTGCTGTCAAGCCACATGGAATACAGTATACAAAACAAATATTCTTACACATGTCCAGACTTTAATACACGTAAATGTATTATACAGGGTAGAAAGTGGGCGGGGGGCTGATTTAAAAGGCATTTGTTACATGCCATAGAGCTGAGGACTTGTTAATTATTTAAAGGTTGCAGTCAACGAAAAGCTTGTTAGATTAATAATTAAGATAAATCGATAAATTTGTAGCTTGTTACGATTCTCGACAGATAAATATTTACTAAACAGTTTTAGATTGTCGATTGTTCTGAGAGTATCGATATGCCACTAATTAAAAGAGAGCGCTTAAACTTACACAGACTATCGATACATTGAGGAGCTGCCAATAATCAATCGATTAAATAAGCGCTATCGATTGATCTATGGCTGTTGATGTAGCTATATGCATCGGTGTATATGGGATAGGTCGATAATAAAGGTACAATCGATGATCTATCATTTTTGATGTAAAAATAGTTAATATATTGATATATTGAGAAGCTATCGGAAATAAATCGATTATACTAGCACAATCGAAAAATCGATTATCGATACAATTGGGAGCTTAAAACAATAAATCGATAAGATTAGGACAATCGATTGAAATGAAATGCTTGATATAGCAATAGACAAGGCTGTTTTCAATAATCGATCGATAATATATCGATTGATAAACTTTTTTTTATGTATTAATAGTGAATATATCGATATATGAATCGATAATATAGGCACAAGCAATAGCTATATAATTATAACGTTTCACTTTTCGGCCATTCTCTGCGATTCTCAAAATTGGAAAGCATTTGAACAAATAAATGATGTAAGCCCGGCCCACTCAACGCGTGAGCCAACGCCTAACTGACAAAACGGCGCACAAATCATAGGACTTAAGAACTTGTCAGGCGTCAAGGCTCAAGGGGCAGGGCGCTGGTTCAAAGGTAGGCACAAGCATTAACACCTTTGGGTAGCATAAATCGTAGACATGGGCCATGGCACACGCAGTTGGCAGTTAAGTGGCTAGAACTAAGCTGGCAATACGTCAAACCGCTGGAGTTTATTAAACCGAATGTGGCAAATGAGAGGCTTTTGGCCATTTTCTATTAAGTGCCAAGAGTTGAATTTACAGCCCCGATGCGTGGCTGTGATCGGCCGACGGGGGCAGCAACAATAAATAACGCAGCAGACGAGGCCGGAAATGAGTGCCCACTCCACTTCCCTCCCCTCGTCAGTCAGTCTGCGTGTCTGGTTGCCATGTGGCATGCGGCATGCGGCATTTAGTATGTGGCAAGGGGAAGTGTAGGCCAAGAGCTCAACTTCAATCTGCAGCCTTTGCGAATTCTAATTAAAATTTAATTGTTTACACTGTGCGACAATAAACGGAAATGGCAAAAGGAAGTGCGGCTCGCGTTCAGGCTCCCAGCTCGAGCTCCAGTTCCAGTTCCAAGTCCAATTCCAATTTTAGTTCCAGTTCACAGCTCCCAGCTCCCAGCTGCCCGATGCCAGTTCCATTAGCCTAAACATTGTTGTCGTGACCGGCGCGTTTAATTGTCGCTGTGCCTGATTTACATGGCCAACAGCAAAGTTTACAGCACAAACAACAGCTACCGAATGGGCGTTGAGTAGGGGGCGTGTCCTGGCTGACTGGCAGGGTCGAACGTGACTCGCATGCCAATTGAATGCTTATCAAAGTGTATTAAATTCATAGAAATTATGACGCGCGGCCGCCAAAAGTTGCCCGCGAAGATGTTCGACAGGCGACACAAATTGTGTGGCCGCGTGGGCGTATACGTTGGCGTGGGCGTGGCACGGCAGGCAACATTGTGTGCTTAAGCATTTTATTGTCTTTAAGCTTCATTAAGTCAAATGGTGCAAACGTTTAAGTCGCTCACAAAAGCCAGCAACAGCAGCCAACGCGGCAGCCGCCGACACAAACAATGCCAACGCGGCGTATGAGCAACGCGCGACGCATTAAGTATACGCATTAAGTATACGCCACATTTTACATGCTGCGACAGTGGCCCACAGACAAAAGCCAACGGGAGGCGCCGTGCGGCCAGCTAATCCCTCGCTGGCATGTTGCCAGCAGCCGCCGAACAATGCAAAAAATAGAAATCAACTTAAAGCCAATTTTTAAAAAAGTTCAATTGTTCGAAATAAAATAAATGCGAACTGTTTGACTAGAGCACAACGCAGCACGAGGAAGCTGAAGCTTTGACCGAAACTTACTTTTGCATCGAAAGTTGGACCAGCATGTGTGAAATCGCTGGCTCAAAACGCCCAGAAATTGTATTTTTTACAAAGACAACAAGCTAATAATATTATATAGATACTATATATCATGTTATATAGATTATATATTATATTATATAGATTTTATATAGATATTAATCAAATAAATAAAAGATATACGCCAAGCACTTGATTAGCGCGTTGGGCAAGGTTAGGCACGTTGAGTATAAGGTTAAGGGCTTAAAGCCCGCTTTCAACATTATACTTGAAATATTAAGCCAGGCGACGCCGGGTATTTCGTCTACAAACTTATAAAAACTAATTATAATAATAAAGCGCTTTTCAGGAGCTTGTCCCAGCTTATTTAATAGTCTCTTTCTGTCACCTAATAGTCGAGCACTCTCTGTATTTGCGCCTACTCATGATGATTATGCGCAAGCAACCAGTTTTATTGGGTGCGTGTCTATTTTATGAACTCAATTTAAATACATTGGTTCAGAAGAGGCCGTCATGTAAGTATCTAAGTCCCGGAGTGAACCACATCCGTTGTCATATGTGGGCCACCTGGTAATTAAAAAGTTGTCGCTTGCCGCTAAACGCGAATTCATGAGAACGAAATCGAGTTAAAGTAAATTAAATTAAACACAAAACTTTCCAAGGAGCCGCCAACGCAGCTAAGGGAGGAGCAGAAGCAGCAGCAGCAGCTGAAGATAACGGATGTGGCTTCGAGCAGGGGCGGAAGAGTGTGGAACGACAATTCTGGGCGCTCATTTCGTTTATTAAGTTTTGGATGCCCGCCCAACGCTCCGGGACAAAAGTCAAACCACGCGCAATTTTAGTAAATTAGAAAAAGGGCAAGTGCTGCGCGTAGACACCGAGGGCGGGGGGCCAGTTTCGTTGGGGGGGAGGGGGGGTTGTCAAATTGTCGCGTAATTAAAATTGAATCAGTGTTGCCAGTGAAACGGGGTAAAAACAGAGCGATAAAGTTCGCGCGAACTGCAACGGTCGAGGGGGAGATGGAACTAGCCTCGGAACGAAAAAGGGGAACTAGTCCTTAAGTGGATAAAGGAAATAGTTGAGTGACTAGAAAGAACTAGTTATGTTACAAGTAAAAAGAGCCAGTTCCTGAACTTGTTCCGGTACTAGGAATGGGATCAGTTACGTTACTAGCAAAAGGAGCTGGGCCAGCAGCTAGAATGGGGAACTACTTCAGAAACTATAAAGCACAAATTGTTATAAATCTAGAAAAGATCTGGTTACGTAACTAGAAACAGGGACTAGTTACGTTATTGGAAGATGGAACTAGTTCCGGAACTAGAACGAGCAACAAGTCACCACAACTTTAAACTAGCTCTACTTGCACTAACACCTGGGTTTTTTGATAAATGAACTAGTTCCGGAAGGCAAACTAGTTCCGAAATTAGTGCACATAAGCGACCACAACCTTAAGTTAGCTCAACTCGAGCTGGAACTGGAACCGAACCAGACTAATAGTTACTAAAGCTCAGCCTTCAATCTACACCTGAACTAGTTCACATCAAGCTCAAACAGAACTGGAACTATAAGTAGAACTACCTGAAACTAGTTCATCAGCTCAGATGATTCGAGTCCAGCTCCTGCTGCTGCTACAAATTAATTAGCTTGCACTGGTACTAAAACAATGACTTTATTAAAACGAACAGGTGGCAAATGCATGAACCAGCTGTCAATGCAAATGGTTCATTTGTCAAACAGTTTGTGATTGGGATCCTCGAGGAGTTTGCCTATGTTCCCCAGCAAGATTTGGCAAATGAAGGGCAGCGCAAAGCTAATCAAGCACTGCCAGTTGAACTGATCGTATCCAAACATAATCTCCAAGGTCCAGACCACAAAGTCCAAGGCCAGCACAAGGCTGCTTATCGAAACCCAGGGTCTCATGCACTTGGGCTTGTTCTGC
The DNA here is from genome assembly GCA_018903485.1 of Drosophila littoralis. Taxonomy (NCBI): domain Eukaryota; kingdom Metazoa; phylum Arthropoda; class Insecta; order Diptera; family Drosophilidae; genus Drosophila; species Drosophila littoralis. The sequence goes on from JAEIGF010000591.1 coordinate 3,219,993, forward strand.
ATGGAGAGAGAGGTGCAAGGGAATAGATGTAAACTGGTATTATATGTAGAATATAGAGACAGAGAGAGAGAGAGCACCCACCAGCAGAAGGCCAAGGAAGAGCAGGAACCAGCAGACGAGCATGAAAAAGCTGCCGCATATGCGCATTTTGCGAATGACCGAGTCGCGTATTCCGCGGAACACACGAACACGCCACATGGTCAATGGACGGCTCTTGGCCAGCTGGGAGCGCAGGAACTGCATCAGCTGGTGCATCTGCGGCGAGAGCGGGGAGAGCGATGGGATAGACAAACAGGCATATGGCCTATGCACTTACCAGGCCCAGAAAGCTGTAGATGAGAAAGAACCAGTAGAACCAGGGGAACCAGTCCTTGATCAGACGCTGGACCATATACTCGCGACGCTGTTCTGCATTTCGTGTATGCCAAATGGAGAATACCTCCATGCTCAGATAGCGCTGCAATATGTCATCCCAAGCCTCTCGCAACATGCGAAACTCATTCATTTCGAGGGCTTAAAAATACAAAAGAACTGAGAGTAAAAAAGTATACATGAAATCGAAAAACTCGAGACTTTCGGACAATTTTGTGAGGCTTTTCGAAGACGAAATCTTATTAAAATCTGTTAAGTTTCACATGGAAAACAACGCCTACTGACGTTCGCATCGGGCAGGTGTCAGGCAGCTTATTATATATTCAATTATGGGAATTCTGAAAAATACATGAAAATACGTGCACTAAAGCGCCACCTGTTGCTAAAATAATATAAAACGTAAAAGGAAGTTGAAAGCCTTACCAAAAGGCAACCCGAGCCATGAGCTGAAACATATTTGTCAAGAGTAAATAAATAAAGTGGGTAAACGTCAAAAACAAAGCAACTATATATGAGCGTCGGTCTAACCAGCGAGAGGTCGCCGGTTCAAATTCAACAGCAATGCTCAATTTTTACATGTTTTTACTTTATTTGTTTTTATTCGCAAAGAAAAGGCAATATTAATAAACTAAAAGAAACGAAAACATGTGGAAAATGAATAGATATGAAAATTGTTTTTGTTTCTGTTTATCAAGTGGAAAATTCTATATGTGAAAATTGTTTTTCTTCTTGCGACACTGTCATATGCAGGCCCCAAAAACGCGCTGGCGAACGTGAAGACAAACAAAATATATTTGTTCAGCTCACAAAACATTTTCGATAGCACTGGCTCTTTAAGCGATATACAGCTCACCCGGGCAACGCCGGGTACTTTACCGTCATTTACAATTAAATATGTTCAAATATTTTCAACTGAACTTCAAATGTGGTTAAAGCTAAAGCCAGCCCCAAGCTGAGAATAGAACTCGGGCATACTTAAAATGGAAGTTGAAGCAACGTGCGATTATAAATCCTTGAGCTGGCCCCTTGGAACTAGTTGAACCACATGAATTAAGTCTGGCAAATGGATTGAAGTTGAGTTGAGAGTCCTTTGATGGGTCGCTTCAGTTATTTGTTGCGATTGGGAGCCGGGCAACAAAGTAAATAATGGAATGGCCGCAAAAATGTGCTCGCCAGCTCGTTCTCTGTGCCTGGGCAAGGATTACGTCCAGCCATGATGATGAGCACAATGATGAGGATAAGCACGGGCGAGATGGCCCGCCAGCTGATAAGTTTGTGTGTCCTGCTCGGCTCCTGCTACCGCTCCCGCTCCCGCTCCAGCTCCAGCTCCAGCTCCAGCTCCTGCTGCTGTCATTTGCGGTTGCTGCTGTTGCTGTTGCTGGTGTGGTTCATTGGTTTTTGATTGTGTGTTGGCTGCTTTATTTATTTATAGCTACGAAATCGGAGCTGGGACTAGGACCGAGACCCGGACTCAGACCCGGACCTGGATGTAGCTTTCATAAAATATTATAACTTGTTTTACGCCCAAGCTGATCCTGGTCGGAGCCGAAAAGGGGGGCAGCCTCAACTGGAAGCCGGCGTGTAAAGCCTGCGCTCGGAGCAAAGTTAAATTGCAAACAAGAAGAACAAGAAGCAGCAGTCGCAGCAGCAGCAGCAGCAGAAGAAGAGGAGAGCCGTAACAGAATCAAGACGGCGTTGGGATTCTTGTGGCGCAGTTTGCTCGCTTTTTGTATAACTTTTGATTAATAGAGCGAGCGACTGGGAGAGGGGCAGCTGGCAGTCGGGCTGGCGGTAACAGGACTCGGCTTCTGGCATAATTGCACCACATGCCCAAAACAAAGCAGCAACAACAACAACAACAACAACAACAACAAGAACCACAACGACAGCCAGCAAAACACAAAACCTGAACAACCGCCAAGTCCAAGTCGAGCTGTTTGAGTCCTTCGACTGCTGCACATGACAGGCGCAACTTGCACGGCAAGGCCCTTGCAAGAAAAAAAGACACGTAGAAGTGCTCCAGCAGGAAGTGCCCGACTAGCAGATACCTGTGATCCAAGCTGTCGTTACAAACATTCTTGCTTCTTCTTCATGCACACCTTCTGCGCTGTGCTTCTGATTCCCTCATACACACAGCATCTATGGTAAATGCATTCGTGAACAACTTCGGTGCTTATAGTCTGATCTGTCTTTAATAAGGCTTACCGAATTGTCACAAGGCTCTGCCTTTACAAATTAGTTAACATAAATTCTGTGGCGAAACATCCAAGAAGTGAAATATATTAATATACTTGTATATTTAGATATATGTTTATATATCCCACACGAGAAACCACATAACAAATTTGTGGAATATACCACTCAGAATTTTCGAGTTGTGGGTTTAAAAACCCCTAGCTCAAAATCGATATTTATCGATATCTATCGATACATTGAAATCGGAAGATGATATCGATAAGAAAAATATGATAAACTTGATCTGCTTATCATATAGGAGAATCAATATTGTAAATGCCGAGATTGTGTTGAGCTAGGAAAAGCTTCCCTCTGCTTGTTTGCTATTTATCGATATATTGAAATTGGAAGAAGATATCGATAAGAAAAATATGATAAACTTGTTCTGCTTATCATATAGGCGAATCCATATTGTAAATGCCGAGATTGTGTTGAGTTAAGAAAAGCTTCCCTCTGCTTGTTTGCTTTTTATCGATATGTATCTATCGATATATTGAAATTGGAAGAAGATATCGATAAGAATAATATGATAAACTTGATGTGCTTATAATATAGGAGAATCAATATTGTAAATGCCGAGATTGTGTTGAGTTAGGAAAAGCTTCCCTCTGCTTGTTTGCTATTTATCGATATATATCGATATATTGAAATTGGAAGAAAATATCGATAAGAAAAATATGATAAACTTGTTCTGCTTATCATATAGGAGAATCCATATTGTAAATGCCGAGATCGACTTAGCTCTACGTTCTGGGTAAAGAGAAGCTTCCTTCGGTCTGTTTGAACACAGTTATTATACCCTTTTAAGCCCAATTTGAATGGGTATAAAATAACTTTACTTACGCTAAATTGATTCGCCTGAAAACTAGCGCCCCGAGAGGGGGCGGGGCGATGCGCAGCCGGCACATAGGCGCCAGTATAACAGACAAATGCACTTATGCAACAGCTTTGCATTATTTCAATGCACTTGATAAAATATGCAAACCGAAATCTTATTCCCTTTTATATTTATTTTATTCCATTTTTTTGTTTGACTCCCAGAAGCTGCTTGTTCTACATTGCGCCGCAACAACCGTATGAAATTTGAGCGAGCTTTCAGCGGGATATGCCACACACTCCGCTCGCCATCTGCCCGGAACAGCAGATTGTGGGAAAACTTGGGCTGTCTGCCAAACTGTTTCAGTTTTTGGCGTGCGAAATGCAGGAAACTGAAACTCGTCAAAAAAAAAAAAAAAAAAAACAAGAAAAAATAGCTGCAAACAAAATCATGTGTGGGGCTTCGTCATAAATTAGTTGCCTGATACTGATATTATTTTGTGGAGTAATTAATACATTTGCCTTCAGTTAAATATTAATGCTGGGCAACAGATGAATTTCGATAAATTCCTTTAAAATTTAAGTCAATTACTTATCGCAATTTTATCCTATTTGCAGCTATTCATATCTAGCTGCATATACCTTTCCTCCAACGTGTCCCGTGCACGTGTCCCGTGCTGTGGAAACTACTCGAATCGACTTGGTTCGCAGAAAGCGATAAGTTATCGATAGAACATGTCTATGTCAGCTTTCATTTGAGTCTGGAATAAACTCTATTCCGCTAAGTCCGCAGTTGATATGTTATCGATAAGCAGTAATTGCGTTCGTATCGCTAACGAAATAATTTAAATACCGGCTAGTTAATATGTTATCGATAGGCAAGAGCTTAACTGAAATTTTCCTCTTAATCTGCTTTGACTAACGCATTATTGTAAAACCTCGGGTAAATATCGTCTGATTGATTGAAATGTTATACCTTTCTGAACGGATCCCTACTATCAATCAGCAATCAAAGAAGTTAAAAATCGGTTGACTAAAAAAAGGCGCAAGGTCAGAAAAGATACGCCGATATGTTATCGATAGACAGTAGTTGGCTTCCTTTCGATTTTAAAGTAATTTTATTACAGTACTTTTTCTGATTATTTACCGCATACAAATGGGTGCAATTAATCGATAAGTAATCGTTTGTTTGCATTGAGACTGTGTTCGATATCAGAACTCCTTCGATTTTTATCGATAAACAGTAAGAGTTAATTTAAAAGTGTAAGTAGAAGCGTTAAAGTGTATATTGAATAATTGGCGAAATCGTGCAGGAATCAGAGTTGGGAACACGCTACAGCTCCGGCCGCCAGCTGAATGAAGGACTGACTGACTGACGGACTCTTTGACTGAGGGACTGCAATTTGTTGCAAATGATACGATTGACAGCATCTGGCAAAAACAGTTGGCTGTTTGAGGCAACTGCCACTGGGACTGTGCACGGAGAGAGATTCGACTTGGAGATTTAACGAGTTGATTTGTTTTCGCTTTGCCGTGTGGCAATTTAATTGCGTTCGGACTGTTGCCATAGCCACCTGCAGCTGTGCAAACTGTTTTAATGACTGCCTCAAGCTGAGATCAAGTTTTAAGCAGGTCGCTAATAAATTATCCCTAAATTGTAAGCCCAACCAGTTGCCATCAGCCATGCACACTCAAAGCCTCTAGAGTGCCGGGCGCCGGGCGCCGGGCCAAATGCCAGGACAGAGATGGATCCAAGCCCGGCCAGAGAAACTAACGTATGTGCATGCATGTCTATGTATATACGTATACGTATACGTATACGTATACGTATATCTATCCCTGCCAGCAGACCACGCCCCCAGGTAGACGGCAAGTGCAGGGCACGAACGAAAGCTTAGCAAAAATACTTTTATAATAATCTTTATGCCACGATGTTTTTGAGGCGGCAACCAAAAAAGCATGTAAGAGCGCACCAGTAGAGAGTGCCTGACTAGAAGATACCCTGAACTCAGCGTCACGCACAAACTCAACGGCTGTGCTTCTTCTTACCCTTGGGCCACTCCATACTTCGGTGCTTATCGTCCGATTTTAATACAAATTTCAAACTTTCAATATGACATTTAAATGCTTTTGCATACCAAAGCGCAAGGCTGTAGCTTTCAATGTGATTTCTATCCAATTTGGGGAGATATTATTTGTATATTCTATTCTACTATTCGAAAACCTGCATAACAAGTTTGCTTTATCTGGCTCTAATAATTCTCGAGCTATACTTGGCAGAACCTGCCTTAGATAATATGAAAATGGGCAAAGATATTGAAAAACGAAATGATAAACTCGTGCGGTTTATCATCGAATATATATATTACGAATTTCAGTTATCAAAATTTTGCATATTCCTGACAGACCAAGATTTACACACGCATTTTCTTCGGGTCGGCCGGTCGAGGGGTCGGGTGGTCGGGAGGTCGGGGGGTCGGGGAGGCTGCCTTCTGCCTGTTACGTAAATTTGCACAAAAACATTATACCCTTTTTTGGTCGCTTGCAATGGGTTGTGGGTATGAAACCCCTCTTCAAAAAGGAAAACATCGAAAAACCAGCTAAACGAGCATAAACTCAAGGGTTCAAGCAGGGCAAGGTGTCTAGTGGGCGGTGGGGGGGCTGGGGCGCAGGTTGTCGTAGTTGAGTACACTGTGATTTGTTGTTGTTTCTGCTGTTACGATATTTTCCCTTTTTGCCGTGTTGTGTATATTTTTCCTTGCTTTTTTCTTTTATTAAGTCACAGCTTGTGCCCTTCCTGCCTTCACTGCAAAAGAAGCCCCGAAAACGGATTTTCAGTGTCTTTGTTTGGCAGATTATAGATTAAAGATATTTGCAGTTGAATACAAACTAAGGAAGCCCGACTTAATGCAGCCGTCTTTTGTTCAAGACTTTGCCGCAGGTAACGCTCGCTACAAATGTTTCGAATCGATAAACCGGATAAAAATTCCAATTGAATGTTGGGTAAAGTCAAATCCTTTTTCCATTTACCTATAATCGATAAATATCGATAGACTAATTTCGGTTTACCAAATCATATCGATAGGCACGAATAAATCGAATTTAACGTTGGGTTAAACTAAATTCGAATTGACTTGAATTTTGGGTTATTATTTTATATCGGTATTCTGAACTTTATATTTCTGCCTAAAGATTGGGCTTCTTGATATATTAAAAAACAAAATATAGCATCTTATAGATAGAATTAAAAGTATCGATATATATCGAATCGTGCACAAGTGTTCAGCTCGATAATAATCTCTTAAAATGTTGCATTAGGGCTATTCCCGTTTGCTGAGTAAAACGAGGTTCGCTTCGACAAACTAGTCTAGAAGAGTCTGCCTCGACACGAAATAAGTGTATATAAATATTCGAATACTTTCTCACTAAAATGGTTCCTTATAGGTTACACGAGAACAGTTTCTGCTCGCCAGAAAAATAAGAGAATTTACGAAATTAGCCTGTCAAAAATGATTTAAAAGTGTTTTAGCCACACGGTCAAAAAAAATGTATACACACATACATATGAACATAAATATCTTTGAAATGTTCTATAGACTTAAAAGGAACTGGAATTTACCATGCCTTGGGCTTTAAAATGTGAAAGCACGTTCTGCCTTCAATAGTCCCTATATCAATATCATATCTTGAGATTCGTATACGCGATATGCCTTGGTCAATGTATGCGTTGTTTGTTATTTGTTGTTGGCACTGGTCAAAAACTCTTTTTGGCTATTCAAAGTTGGGTTTGTGTTGTTTTTTGTACCCTGCGCCCATTCGCAGTGGTTAAACAATGGGTATAATGGTTTTGTGCATGTACATGCAACAGGCACAAGGTGTCCTCCTCGACCTCATTCAAGGAAAACATATGTATGTGTATATATACCATATATTTTATTTAAATTACCTATTATATATTTTATTTATATTTTGTGCTCTTCTGTCCATCTATTATCGAAACTGCGCCGATGTCGAGAAAACAGAGAGCTATGGCCTTGAACTTTGGTACACACGCACTTTTTTATGCCATACTTCAGCACTGAAAATTTCACGAAGATCGGACTATAGGAGGCAAAGTTAAATAAGAATTGATCGGCCCTGAATGGAGTGCTGCAGAGGGAAGAAGAAGCACAATCAATTGTATAAAAGGCGTGCAGGGTATCTGCTAATCGGGCCACTCGACTCAAGCCCGCTTACATGATTTTTTGTTATTCGTTTTTGTTATTTTTGGATGGAAAATGCTAAAAGCAAAGTTGGATTATTGGTACACGCTCCCCTGTGCTCCGTGTGTATTTAGGCGTGTGTGTGTGTGCGGGTGTGTGTGTGTGTGCGGGTGTGTGTGTGAACAGATAATACAAATCTCTAGCTGGGCCTGAGTGCGTGCATGTATATGTTTGGGTGGGTGTGGGCGTGGCAACGGCGTCCAAAAGTTTATTGCCCCACTTCACGGCCAACATCTTCAGCCCCTCCGCCCCAAGCTTTCCTCGGCCCCCGCACTCCTCTCACTTACTAGCCAGGTGAGTTTTATATGCAATAATTTTTCTTTTTATACCCTGTACTCACGGACAGGCTAAGCAAGGGTTTAAGTTGTGCTTAAGTTTATGTAGATGGCGCCAGTGGGCAACTGCAGTGCCATAAAGTGCCCAGCCCGAAGACCCTTTTCACATACAGCTCTCAAACTTGATGTGTGGCTGCCATTCTGCCCAAATCTCTGCTCGGTCAGAGCTAAGCTAAAGGTTTTATAAGCCACATGCTTGATAGATTACAGTTATTTGCAAATTCAAACGGTTATCGATACAGAATGCGATATATTGGGTAGTTATCGATATGTTGATGGGTTTTCTGTAGAGTATTGCCTGGGGGAGATAGATTCATATACCTATATATATATATATATAAATCTATCGAAATATCGATAACTATTGAATATCGATGAGGCATTCGATACTTTGAACAGTTATCGATGTTTCGATAGATTTTCTGTAGAGCTGGCAGTTACATATGCGATAGTTCGTTTCCCTTGTAGAGGGTATTATAATTTTGTCATACAATGTGTAATGCATAAAAGAAGACAACTCTGACCCCATAAAGTACATATATTCTTGATCAGCAACAAAAGCCGTCTGTTTTACTGTCTTTTTCTATTTGAACTAGTCTCTCTGTCTTGTATGGATCCGTCTTTCTGTTGGAGGCAATACATATGTATGTCGTATCGGAGCACTATCTCACTTAGCTGTCATAGGAACGATCGATCAAAAGGTTGGTTCTTTTATGGAAAACGCTTTTACTTTTTGTTTCATTATTGAGGTTTATAATTTTGTAGCTTCCCTTTCGACACGTTCCTTTGAATGTCGGGCTATCGCCATACTATTGCTTGGCTGTTATGAATGCGATAACTACGTATTTGATATTCACTTAACGCCTTTCAATTCTCAGCAAGACTTGGGTTGGGTGACTCTACTCTAAGCTGAATGTTAACCATATTATGCATTTACAGGGTATCTTAAAGTTCGTCTCAATGCTGCCTCTTTCATTTTTTTGGGTTCGTGTGCGGCAGGCGACGCCGTAAGTTGGATTTAATAAATTCTAATGTTTGCTTACCGTGGCCGAAAGGCTTTCAACCTGTAACCGCACAGCCTGGGCCAGGGCGGAGCCGAGCTGCCGGCTACACGAGAGGGCGTCGGAGTGGGTGTGGGCGTGGGCGTGGGGTCAAGGGGTCAACGGGGGTTGTGAGGCCGTGCGAGTAGCTGCTGCAGCTGCAGCAGATTTACTTTTATTGCAAATTGCAGCGCCGCAGGAAGGATGCGTCCTGCACTTACAGACACAGACACATGCAAACACACATGTGGACACATGCTGCTGGCAGCTGAGATGATGTAGACATTCAAATGAATGAGTGTTGCAACAACTGGCAGCAGACCAGAGCCAGCTGGACAACCAAATGGCAGCAGGGCCAGGGAAGGGGAGAGGCGCACAACTTTTCCTGGCTAAGCAGCTCCGAGTGCTGCACAAATATTTTGCCTTGTTATACCCGAAACCCATAGAAAATGCATCAAATGGGGTATAATGGAGGCAGGTATTCCCCAATTAGCCATGTCTCCGATCTCCGAGCTAGAGACTCGAAATGAAAAGATGAAGCTTTTGCCAAATCATCGATAACTCGATCTCGATAAATATCGCAATTGGTTAAGCATAACTCGAGAATTCTTGGAGCTTGAAATAAGGAACTCGATATGTAGCTGCCCGTTTAGTATAAAGAGACAAGAAACATTTCATATTTGGGATCGGACAATAAGAAGCCAAGTTATTCCAGAGCACATTCCTGAAGGAAGCTGGAATATCTGCAAGGGCTAGGGCATCTGCTAGTCGGGCACTGCCGACTAGAGCATCGATTGCTTAGTTTTTCTTTTGGTCGGCCAGACAGCAGCTGGGAGTAAGAAGAAGCCATTGGAACTGGTCAAGTCGTTGCGGCGGCTGCGAATGCCGCCACTTTAATTAGTAAAAGGATTTATCCGAGGGCAGATGGCGAATGGGCAGCTGCATCCAAAGCTGAACGCAGCTGCCTGCAATTTTGGTAATTCTTATTTGTAGGAGATGCTGGAGGTGCTGGCTGATTGGGTCCCTATCGCAGCCAGGTCCAGGGCTTATACCAGCTGCGACGGCGTCGCTCCGTGGAGGTGGCCTGCATGGAGGGCGCCGGCATCGCTTTGGGCGTTGCGACCGGCAGCTGTTGCCGCTGCAGCTCCTCCTCGGCAAGCTGATCGATATGCTGCTGGGTGGCCAGGCCGATGCACTGCCGGTACTCTTCCATCGCATCGAAGCATTGGAACGACTGCTGTCGATGCTTCTGCAGGCAGCGCATCAGCTGCGTCGCGACGCCCGTGCAGGGCATTTGGGGCTCCTCCTTGAAGTGGCGCGTCGTGTGCTCCACCAGACGATCAAACTCCAGACGAATCGCCTCCGGTGACCTGGCGGATATAAGACACAATTTAAGACTCTCCCCTCTCTCTCTCTCTCTCTCTCTCTCGATCGACTCACATGCGCTGTATGTCCTCTATGGCGCTGAGTACACTGCCCTTTTTTGCCTTCGAGGGCATCACGCTCTTTGGCTGCGCCTGGGCCTTGCTCGGCAGCGCCTTTGGTGGCGGCGCCGCGTCCAGCATGTCTCCCATCAATATTTTGTTTGGTCGTATTGGTTTTTGAAGTTCCCGCTTCCGCCAGAAAACTATTCCAAAATTTTCTGTGTATTTTGATTTTCAGTTTGTGTATGTGTTTTGTATTTTTTTTTTTTGTCTATAACGCTCAATATGACATGACTAGCTGTCGCTAGTGTTAACCGCCCACTTTTCCAATTTTCCACTTTTCACATTGAGCTCGACTCAGCACTCAACAGCTCTCACAGTCAACACCGAGCAGAACGAACGCCAGATGGAAAGAGATTTCTCTTTTCTTCATCATACTTTTATTCCAAGTTATTTACTACACTCCACTATCGAATATTACCCGGCTTTGCGCGACATACGCTTGGCTCTCAGCCGTTGACTCCCATCTTCCATTGAGGTGGGTTGAATTTTGGGCAAGGTCTGCAGCACGTCTCAACTTACACAGAGATCTCGGAAATGAGTTTCAATTTAATCGGATTGTGAACAAAGTTATTTCTTACACTCGTCTTCCGCCAGTTTTACACGGTTGCAGGTGGAATTTTCGCAAAAACTTTGACTTAGCTCTTCGTTTGTATTTTTATCTTTCTGCTCTTTGGCTTTCCCAACTGGAATTACGCGGTTCTCAGCCAATTCCTTTATTTGCCTTTCCATCTAACTTTTGCCTGTGGAAAAGATGTCATCTTTACGAACCTTCAACCCCCATTTCCAGTTAGCGAAGAGGATTTTTCGGCTGAGTTTAAAGATTGTATTGCATAAGACATAAAATAATTACTTGCGACAAGTTTTGCCTATTTTCCTACTTAAAACAACAAGTCTGAAGCGAATTGTGTGTTGAATTGAATTGTGTATTTTGTTTACAATCGTTTTTCACCTATTTTCCACAAAAGCGAGTGGATTTCACAGATTTGAGGTGTGTAAAAACGGCAGCTTCTTGGCCTTGAGTCGGATAACTTTTTAAACGCCAGCCATATATTATTCTCTGAAGAGTTTGTCTAAACATAAGCGAGATGTCAGAAAGTGTGAGATGAGGATAAAGAAGAAGCATGCAAGTGGCTAAAACCAAAAGTTGTTTACAAACATTTATCTCGAATGATGATAATGCCATAATAAATTCCTTGAGGCAAAACTTTATTCATTTCATCAAAACAATATAATATGCTCGAATCAGGAGCACTTTATCATTATTGTAGCCCAATTTCTGAAGAATGCGCCCGCACCTCCCCCCCTGACTCCAACAAGTTATGCAATATGCCAGTGTTGTAAAGTTTTGTATTTTGAATTTTGAATTTGGTTTAATTGCGCGTTTAGGCGCAAAGTTTTGTGTTAACGCCACAAAAGTTGAGCCGCAGCCCTGACGAGTCCCTCTTCTTCTTCTTCTTCTTCTTCTACGTCTGCTTGGTTTTTCTTCCTCTTGACACTGTCAATTGCAGGCTGCACTTCATCATTTCGAGCTGCGGCATGGCCAGACAGAGACTGGGTGCCCTGCGTACCTGGGCCGGGCTCGGGGCATAAAACTTCCGACATAAACGAAACTCAAGAAGTTCATTTTGTTTGTTGTTGCGTTGAATTTCGTTATTGGTATTTTCATTGGCCACAAAAATACTTTTTCGATTAAACTTTAACGGCGCGTGAAATGCCCGGCACGCCCCAAACACAGCACAGTCCCAATGCCAAATCTGAAAATGATTAATTTGAAAATTTGCTGACCCTGGAAAACTGGCTTGACCCCACCAAATGCCAAATGGCAATTAGTGCAAATATTTCACCTGACAGCTAATGGATATAGATTCGTAACGCTCTCGGCCATTGAAGCCACACGAGGAATGCGAAATATCAAAGGCACGCACGCACCCAATTGCAATAAGGATTGAAAAATTTTGGCAAAAGGGAAAACTCGTTAACGTTAACAAACCCGGCGACAAAGGCCCGATTCTCCTTAGCCCCAAATTCAACGCATGTCAGATCCTGCGTCGAACAGCTAAACGGCAAACTGCAATTGGCAGCTGAACTTCTGGCCCAGGGCATTTGGTACTCCAGCCTAAAACAGAACTTGGCCCAAATGCCCCATCCCCCCCCCTACCCAACCCTTCCCCATCTCAAACATACAACACAACATCACCTATAAATGAGTTTTCAGCTCGGTTCCAGCGCACAAACTGCATTAGTATGTGAAAAGCTGATACTGAGCTGAGATTTGTGTGCTTGTGTGCGAACCAAAAGGTATCTTTCGGATGCGTAGCACAGTCCAGAGCTTTGAGGTTATGTTGTGCTTGGCCAAAAATTGAAAAAATATAAGAATTGACTGGAACAAATAATATGATTAATTATATCTTAAATAAAATCATTTTATCTTATATATAAAGATGGGCCTAGAACGTTTGTAGGGTATATAATAAATATAAAATGTAATGAATGAGGGAAAGTTGCGATATCTTCGGCATGCCGAAGATTGAATACACTTCCAGACATTTGCCTTTTGCAGCTCGCAAAGGGATCTTCGGAAAACAGAATATTTTTTACAACAGCAAGTATATATAAAACGCGTGTAAATAGATCAGCTAAAACTTCCTACAATAATAAGACGACGTATGCTTCAAATATGGATTAAATACTAATAAATAAGTTTTTATTCGATTCGAATACTCTTTTGTGTTATTCCTTAACGGAAGAAGCCCTGCCATTTATTATTTTCTTCGAAAATTTCTGTTAGTTTTGGCTTGCATAAATTCCAAGAACATCCCAAATGTTCATATCGAACTATTTATTTGGGTTTTTAGGTACATTTCGATATAGAATTGTGAGGTTAGTTAGTCGAAAGACAAGTTTGTCCAACAGAAATTGGCATCAAGCTGTGAGACATGCGTTCACAATTGCTATAGAGGGCATTCGAGAGTTCGTTTTACAATTCATATGGCAGGAATTCAAGCTTAAACAGGTTTTTTTTGTTGAAACAATTTAGTACAGTTGTGTCCAAAGTAAATATGTAAGAGTGAGGTTGGGTTCTCGCCACAAATCCAAATCGAAATTGAAATATGTGATGCTACGATATACGATGATATCATGTTGGATCCATACGTAGGAAGAGTCGTATATCTGTTAATCATACTATGTGAATCTCTGAACGAAATGGAATATAGCAATTCCTTTCAAGGAGGCCGTCATCGGCCTATCGACGACCATGGGGTCCGGAGAGACGGCGGCACTTCTCGTGCCGGCAGTTGTGCACATAGGGATTCAGCTGATGGCGATGCCACCAGTGGAGATCGGGCGCGTTACGCAGGGCCAATTGAAACTCCTGGAACTGGCCGAGGGTGATGAAGTTGCGCTTGGGGCAATGGGCGTCATGATGATATTCGCAGAGCTGATCGTAGACCCAGATGCGGCGATTGCAGTAGCGTATATTGTTATTATGCGAGGGGGCACGCTTCAGAAACATCTCGATCTCCGGCCGAAAGAGCAGCCGGCCCAGTCCATTGATGGAGGTGTGCTGGCGCAGCTGGAGCAGCGCCTCCAGGGGAATGCTATCGAACCGGACACAGCCGAGCAGCTGCTCGGTGTGGGAGCAGCGCGCCTGATAGTCATGATGGAGCCAGAGTATGACAGCGATGAGTACCTCCACCTCGGAGTTAACGCATATGTTGGGCGAGTCGAGCAGCGAGACGAGCGCATTGGGCCACAGATTGAGGAAGTCCTTGGTGCCGATCAGTGTGAGGAAATACTTGTGGACGCGCAACGTCTTACGGAAGGGCACATAGACGTTCAGCTTGTGCAGGCCGAAGAACATGTGAAAGCCGATCTCCTCGCGCGCCGTATACGGATCCCGAAACTCGACCATAAACTGATCGATCAGCACCTGAATCTTCAGATACATGGCCGCCTTGAAGACGCTCATCAGCATCGGCGGCAGGACCACCTCGTTCGGCTTCGCCATCCACTTGTATATGATCATGAACGCCTCGAGGCTGACATCGCAGGCGGGCAGGCCGTAGGCCATGCCGTGCTTGCCGCGGGCAAAGAAATCACAGTTGTGCTGCAATAGCTCCAGATCGCACTGCACCTCGGTGGGACCAATTATCACCGTCACCACATATTTGGGCTTTGGATTAACCTGGCGCACAATCGCCGCCGCCCTCTGCGCCTCCGCCAACCGAGCACGCCTCTCAGCCATTGTTGTTGGCTGTACGTCCAAATAGAGGCGACGATACTGTTTGCCCAGCTTCAGTATGATGATCCTGGAGCGCGGTATGTGTATGTAGATCGGCTGGGGGCTCACCTGGGGGCACTGCTCCTGCTGCACATGCTCATTACCACAAGACATGATCAAAAGCTTATCGTTAAAACCTTATTCGGAGACGTGTTTAAGAAATAACAATCAAAAAGAGCGCGCTTTGATTTGGTTTTTTCGATGCAATATATTTCCTTACTTACACTTCAAATAGAGGAAAATTTCAGGAAAATTAGATTTCGGTCGGATTACGTCTGAATCGCACAATGACACAGCGTGAAAAAAAGTTTCCGGCCCGCTGCCAGGGCTGAAGTCAACTCTCAAACAGTGCTGCCCATTTGCTGCGAAACGTGCAGCCCATATCGATTGACAAATCCGTGTTCGATTAGCTTTCTTCCTAACGCCAGGAAGAGCGCTGAAAAATACTGGAAATACCCGATTCATTTTGGAGTTAAGCTCAAGTTATGACCTTAAGCGAAAGCTAGGCATAATTTTTGGGTTCAGCAAAGAGCAACGCTTGGCACATCTGATCTAACTAGAGCTTGATATACATTGTATCGATACTTTAGTAGCTTTAACTAACTCGAACGTCATATCGATGTAGATTAGATTGCAATTGAAAGTATATTGAGAAACGAATTTTACTTAAGCTCCATCTCAAGAAGCGCATCAGCAACAAATTCTTTCATTTATAACCAAATCAAAGCCTAGACTTGTTAGCCAGCTAAGCTAAATGCATATTTGTTTATCGAATAGTTTACCAAATTGCTTAAATTTAAACTTAATTGCACTCACACTCCGCACTTCCGGCCCAGCCGCTGCCGCTATCCACGTGCCGCGATCATGTTCGAAACTAAAGATTATAATCAACATGAAAATCAAGCGGCAAAACTTTTTGCCCCCCCTCCCCTCAATCCTAAGCCAATACTCCACGTAATCCCTGGCAGTTTTTCATCCACAGGCAACTGCAGCTGCTGCTGCTGCTGCTGCTGCTGCTGCTGCCACGCCCACCCCGACAAGTGGCTGTCCCGCGGACTGCAGCTGGGCAAAGTCACAGCAGGCGCCAGACACGTTCCAACATGCTTGTGGCACGCGAAACCGCACAAAATGTCGTAACTCCGACTCGACTCTTACTCCGGCTCCGGCTTCAGTTCGCGCTTCAGTTCCCGCTCCATTATCCCTAGCACCGCGCGGTTTCATGCTCTGCGCGAATTTTTCGCACATTCATTTTTCCTTGTATGTTTTTTTTCTGCTATATTTTTCAGCATATAAATTTTCGTTCAAGTTGAAAAGTTTCACATACTCCCGTCACGTAATGCATGTGTGTGTGAGTGTGTGTGTGTGTGTGTGTGTGTGGGTGTCGAATTACGCAGTGTGTGGGCCCCGGCTGCATATGCATGGCGTGCGAGTCGCTAATTTATGTCTGACATTAGAATGCAATCATATTCACTTACAAAACAAAAAAAAAAGCGGATATAAAATAGAAGACAACATAACTTTTCGCTTTTGTAATAGTTTTGATATCGCTTTGACTTTTCATTCCCTTTAATTGCCGTACAATGGCCCGACCGCATGCGAGGCTGCAGGCACGCGACGACCTGCAGCGTTGCCAGACTGCATGCGACTGAAGTGTGGCCGCACGCGTGCGCCACCCGCTCGCCGCCAGTGTGGCCCATTCAGCTAGTTTTCTAACTACAGTTGGCTATTGTTGGAGGTAAAGTGCTGCGGTTTGTTGCGATTCTGGCTAGGTTTAAACAGATTATGTGTACTTAATCTTAGTATCTTAGCTTATATGTGGCCTTTTTACAAGTGCCAGGATTGCGAACCTGTTCGAATCTGAAGTTCTAAACTATTTTTAATAAACCTCCAAGTTATTTGCTCAAGCAACAGACGAAGTATGTTTCAGTTGCTAAAAAAATTTGGTTTTGATTAAAAAATATCGAGCGCAACTCTCAACTTAAGCATTTATCTAGCCCCATTTGTTGCAAGCGAATTTTGGATAGGTAACAAACTTAGTTCGAAACTTCCATATGGAAATAAGTACATATCTCAATATACGTATATATAGATTAGAATAGGGAATTATTAGCCCAGTGCCAAGACAGAAAGTTAGTTCGGATCGTAGGCGGAGCCAAGGAGCTTGTTTGCCCTGACAATGCCTAGCCTCAGCGTAACTAAACAAATTGTGCTGTAATTGCGTATTTTGTTATTAAAACTATAAAAAAGTGCCAAGCAGAAGCTTCTAGATGCTTGGCCCAACTGGAGCGCAAGCATTGCATAAGAGAAAAAGGTTTGACTAACACTCACCGACTGCAAGTCAACTAGAAAGGTAAAAGTATTTGGAAAAACAAAACACAGTTCAAATGAAAGCTGCATTTCTTCGCAACTCAGCTACAAGGGAAGCAGCGCAAAAGGTGGCAGCGCCTTGTGTTGCCTCGAACCAGCCTTGTGCTAGAAATTCTGTGCACAAGCTTGTCAATTTGTGCTTAAAAAGCTGATTCAGCTATTTTCTGGAATTTAACTCTTTTTGCAGCGACGGCTGGCAACGCTGCTGAAAAGGCGTTGCCATATGGCGCAGGCAACAGCGTCTCAAGATGGGGGCGCGCGCTCACTGTGAACAGATGTTTAGTATTATTATGTTATTTAGTACTTATTATTATTATGAAATTATGTGTGTGTGTGTTTGTGTGTGGGGGGTAAATGGGCTGGTCTGCGTTCGGCTGACCCCTGACATGTGTCCTCCCCCCGCATGAACATAAGCCGCAAAAGGATTTTCGACAGCGCCTGCAAAATGTGAAAACCAAAGAATTATTGCCCTGTCCCTGACCCGCATGGCCAACAGACTGTGCATCATCAGCTCCACTTGGCAGTCCCACACATCGCCCCGCCCCATCCCGCGCTGCCTCATTGTCGCATAATCCCAGGCAACGTGACCCAGCTGACAGTTTACAATTTGCACAGCAGCAGCAAATGTTACGTGCCAGCAATCCAAGCCGCCCGCCGCCTCGAGCCCTTGCACAAGAGTACGCCCCCCTTTTTGCTGGGAGGTGTTTGGTTAAGCACATAATTAATACGAAATTTGATTGCCTTTGCCGCGATGGGGCAACACTGGCCGGGCCCAGAATATACATAACCTATAAAAGAGATTGTGTGTGCGCGTGTGTGTCGTCTGTGTAAAAGTGAAAGTCAAATTAAAGCAAACTCTGCTCGCTGCTGGCATTACCGTTCCTGCGGTTTGCCGCTTAAACGCTTGCGGTTTAATTAATCGTCTCATAGTCGATGTCGAACCCCCCTTCCCTGCCCCTCGCCCTTTCACTCTCTCTCTCTCTCACTCTCTCTCTCACTGTATACTCTGTTGACGAAGCGAAAAGGGGCATATGAGCTGTCTATTAAAAGCCAAGGACTTAAAACTTGGCATATGTATGTGAATAATTCTCTACAGCTGCTTCTCACTGGGTGTTCGTGCTGGGCCACGCCCACTATAGCGTTATCCAACACTTAGAGCTGCAGTCAACAGCACGATTTCCTCAGATAGTCTACTGAAAAGCGCGTCGATGAATTTCGAACTCACAAATGGCTGAAATTGTTCATCAATTTCAAGTCACAGTTTGAAAGAAACTGCACTTTACTTACTTACAGTCTTAGAGTCATTAGATCGGTTGAATATTGAAGGATATATGGATGGCGTGCCATGCACGTTTTGCTCTTGTTACGAATCCTGGATGTACGCCTCAGTGGCTGTCAAACCGTGGAAACACAATTCTACCACAGTTTAGAGTCATTGCGTAGTTACGCGAATTACAAGAGTCCATATTAACCTGCCACAGTTTGACATTTACTTGGTATTAACAGCTAAGGAGTTATTCCAGCGCAATTCCAAATTTCCTACAGTTTTAAAGTCACGTCATTTGGTGACTGCCGTCGAGCTTCTTTAGATACCGAGCCATACCCGACCACTGCATGAATCCTTATTACGCAGTCACAGTTTGACAGCCATTGCGCTTTGTGTTAATCGTTTTAGAGTCATCTCAACTAAAATCCATATGTTCCACAGTTTTAGAGCTATGGAACTTAGGGTTACGCCAGCTGATGAATTGGTTTAGGCTGCGAGCCATGCCCACTCACGCACCACCTTTACGCCTTTACAGTTTCAGAGCCACTGTGCTATGTAATAAATCTTTTATTCTTCCCAGCGAAAATCCAAATCTTCCACAACCAAAGTCATTCAAACTTTGTGGAAAGCCTGCCGAACTGACACTCGACTAGCATCGAGCCACGCCTTCAGTCGCAAACTAGACACAGTTTGAAAGTCACTTCTGCTTGGGCTGACAGTCTGAGGGTCATAGAGACGCTTCCTTCGCTGCTTTTGCACTGGAAACACAGCGTATTTCGCAGTCGCTTAGAACCGGCCGCGACGTGCTTAACTGCTTTGGCCTGACTTCCTGTCGGTCTGTGGTTTTTTTCGGGCTGATGACTCGCTTCAAATGGTTGCTTTTTAATATATGTATATGTATTTTCTTTTTTGGGCCGGCAAAAGTTCGGCAAACGGCGCCAGACGCGAGCCGAGCCCGGGGCGCCGGCGCCAGCGGCTGTCTCCAGCTGCCTGTCAGCAGATAAAAGGGAAAAGAGGAAAATAGTGAAACTTTAACTTTTGTTGTGGTTGGCAGCCGGTTCTTATGGCCGAAAATAAATCAAGCGCCAAACTACTTTTGCCTGAAATGATTAATTAACTGCATTTTGTGCTCGGCCACGTTCTGCACTGGAGGCGATCACAGTCCGGGCACAGGGACACAGAGCTGGGCGTGGGCGCCACTTCAACGTCTCCGTTAAGATATTATTAATGTGCTTGTTAGCCAGCCCCGCCCTGTCACTCCTGGCAGCTACTTCATGAAGAGTGAGAGAGAGAGAGTGGGAGGGAGAGAGAGGCATGAGTTATGTGCGCGTTTTTTGTACTCTTCGCTTTCCGCTGCTCCTCCTACTCCTATTCCTCCCTATCCTCATCATCCTTCTCATCCCCATCTCAATTAGCTCTAAGCGTCGAGGCGTTGCTTTACGAGGCAATCGAAGTTGGACGCAGTTCCATTTACCTGATGCTCTCCTCTCTCTCCCTCTCGCTCTGCAGCTCACTTCACAAATATGGTCATACTTTTGCGCAATGCTGCCAGACTGTTCACTTTTATTTGCGCTTCTCACAGAATAAACGCGCCTCTATGATCTTTTTTCAATTTAAATTGTTTTTATCTGTTATTATTATGAAAAACTTGCCACACATCCCTGCGGGCAGTTTTAAAGAGGGGTATTTTTTGCCTTCATATATGCTGCGAGGCAGTAAACGTCTCTGCTTGGACATTCACCAGCCACATGTGGCGCAACAGCGAGCTGAACAAAATTGGCCTGCTTCGGGCAGAGCTTGTTGGTTAAAGCTTTTACTAAAAAATTGTTAAGCCTATCGAAAATGGAAATTCGCCCAGGGAGGCAGAGGCAATTGTTGGCAACGGCCTGAAAATCCATTTTTAAAGATCTCTGCCAACATTCATTTCATTTTTCGTAAAATTCACGCGTTCTGGATGGAATATGGTGTGCGACAGTTTTGTGAGCAACATTTTAGTGGTCAGCCTATACTTCATTGAAGATCTGCATTTTAAGAAAATTTAAATATTCAATCATTCCATCGATTCCAAATCAACATTAAGATACCTATGTATGTAAAATTTGCTTTGTGAAGTGGAATTCAATTTCACACGGGAAATGGGTGGAAAGGCAATGTGCAAATTTTGAAACCATGGACTTGACAACTTTAAGGCCGGCTGAAAGCAGCTAGTACTTGCATAAAGGTACAGTAAAATCTCTACAAACGAACAGCTGTTTCCCTAAGATGGCAACCTTATTGAAGTACCAAACTTTCACGCAAGTTTTTTAAGTGAAAACAACATCAAATATATAATGTAAGCTGGAAATCATGATATGCTTAAAGTATTTGAATTGGAATATTTCTTGCAGACCTAATCGATAACCGATTAGAGTGCTGCCCATCTCTTGGCTGCTAAATTGGGGCTGGGTGGCAACGCTGCGTTTCGTTTGCATTTGCTTTGATTGAATTGGATTCGAATGGATCCGGAAATGCGTGAAAGCAAGTTAAACGTATGGCTTAAGCAAACGCAAGTATGTTCCGAGGCATTTGAAATTAAAGATGCTTTTATTTTGGCTTCCAATTCCATTTGCAGCTGAAAATCCAATTAATGCTGTGCGTGTGTGCGTGTGTGTGGAGCTCCCAAAGGATAATAAGCAGCTTAGTCTCGAGCTCCCGGCGAACGCCTCAATGCGCAGCAACTATAAAGAAGTCGTAGAAAACTTGTTAGTTCCAAAATCGAAGATTGGCCTGGGCAGCGGATGGAGGAGGCGGTCACATGGTCATGTGGCTGTGCAGATTTCCCTCAGGTACGAGGAGATGAGGAGAAGAGAAAGAGAGGGAGAGAGCAAGAGCGAGAGAGGGAGAGAGGAGTCTTGAACGGCGTCACTCGATATGATAATGATACAATTTCGATAAGGCTTAAACAGGGATTAGGCAACAGCAGCCCGACAGACGCCAGGATGAACGATGATATCAGCTAATTGGCAATGTTGCTGCTGCTGCTGCTCCTTCTGTTCCCACTGCTGCTCCTTCTGTTCCCACTGCCGCTGCTTCTCTTCCCATTGCTGCGTCTGGCAAGAATAATGTCCAGTAAGCAGGCGCTGGCATTGCCATCAAAGTGCAGGACGCACTCGCCTCCTGCCACTGCTGCTGCCCAGTTGCAAGTGACAATTTATTAATAAACAGCAGGAGCTGGAGTTGAAGCAGGAGCTGGACCAGAAGCAGCAGTAGAGGCAGCACGCCCACGCCGGACTGCCAATTACCGCCCCAGCAATAAATTGCATGTCAGTTGGCGGCGTCGCGTGGCTCGCGGACTATACCACCCCCTACCTCCCCGCCCACACATACACACACATCCCTCTCGGTTGCCAATCAGAGCGAGCGACCAATGTGGCGTTTAATGGACTCCAATAAATTGTGGAGCCAACGTTTATTAGCCAACCGAAGCGAGTGCATTGCAAAAGATGAATTACTTGCGAGCTGCTCGACCAGAAAGCTGGATCCTACATTACAAGAGCTCGCCTCAAGCCGAGGCTATTCGAAATTTATCAGCCAGTGAAGCAGACGCATCTATACTCTAGATTAGCATAGCAGCAGAAAAGCCCGCGCAGGACGGAGTTTGTTTCCGATAATCGATAACTTGACCCGTTTGCAAGCAAGCGATAAAAATCGATATCGAAGTCTTGGATTTTGAGAAAATCTCGTTGATTTTTAGAGCCAGAGTCGCCAAACTTCCAGAATAGTATAAATATATATATCGAGTACCTTTCATTTTATAGCTACCCCCCTTCATCCCACCGAAGAAGAATGTTCAGGGTATCTTTTAATCGGGCACTCCCGACTAACTGTGGATTATCATACTAGAAAGAACTTAAGCTTAGTTGAAATCAATTATTATACAAAGAAAGCCCTCTTGATTTCTCCAGGTATTTGGAAGAGCTTGGAAGATGTGTTTCTTTCTCAATAAGTTGTTCTCAATATTTCCATAAGTTAAGCTAAATAGAAGGAACAACAAAACAGTTCGGAAGGCGTAAAAAAAAAAGTAGTTGCAATTTTTCGTTAGTTTCTTTGGCTAATATTGCCGCAGCTCAGCCTAGAAGCGGGGGAAGAGGAAGAGATATGACTATTCAGAATGCTGCGAGTACTTTCAATTTTGTACAACATAAAAGTTTATAATTCTTGCACTTGTTTTGCAAGTTTTTGCTAATTTTCTTGAATTAAAAACGGCCACTGATTGGCAGCGCATTGCCATTCACAGCGAAACGCCGACACGCTGGGCGTGCAGACGTGGGCGTGGCTGATCGCGCTGTGACTGCCATGAAACACACACACATATAGAATCAAAGCCTAGCTCTAACGAAATCAAATTAACCAAAGTGTGCAAAGGGAATGCGAAATTGGGCCAGGGGCATGTTGGAAACGGAATGGGTATGGGAGAGTGGGTGGTGGGGGGGGGAAAGGGCGTGCATTGAATGCAGCTGCAGAGGCCGCAACCGCAGCCGGCAGATGGCGTGCCAGTGCAGTGTGGCAACGCTTTCCTTGCGTTCTCAACTGTAAAGTAGGGTAGATTACATAGCTTTGAATGATGCCAGGAAGATGCCAGCAGAAAGAAGAAATAAAATGTGAGTGGTAAGGGGGAGGGGCAGGGGCAGGGGCAGCAGAAGAAGCTAAAGTACAACTATGCTGCGGGCTGACAGCAGCGACGGCGGCGGCGATGCGTGAGTTTGCAGGGGGGGCGGCTCCTGGGGTTTGGGGAGGGGCGGGGCAGGCTGGCGCCAGTGAACCCAAGGAAAAGTCAACAGAAAGGAAACAGTCGAATAGGAAGCCGCCGTCTCATAGACAAAACTAAAGAAAAAGGACAACGGGCGAGCTAAAGGAAAATATAAAAAAAAGCAGAGGAAAGAAAAGGCTAAAGGCCGGATACGTTTCAATGACAGACAGAGCGAACGACTGCCAACGAGCGACTGGGCCAGTAACTCGAGTAATTGGTAGAATTCATCCCCCCCTCCTCTCTTTCACCCCTTCTGCAGCAAATGTGTCTTTGTCACTGCGCCACTAGAGCATGCCACGTTTGCAGAGCGGGAGCGGGAGCCGGAGCGGGAGCAGCTGGAGCTGTATCCAGCGCCAAGATGATGTCAACGCCGGGCAGTCGGGCAGCCAGGCAGCTAGGCAAATGCCTCTGCATATCAAAAGTGAAACTTTGACATATAATTTTTCGCATGGATTTTCACTTTGACGGCATAAACGATGACAATGCCGCCTTTGAGCTCTCACCCGATCCCGCCTCTCACAAAGTCATGCTGCCTGGCATTCAAATGAAAAAGGACATCCCACACTTAGCCAGGACATGTGCTGATATCTTAGAAACGCGCGTGCATAGAAAAAGGACCTGGCTGCTGCCTTTTATCAACTTCACAACATGCCTTAACAGACTTCTTTGATATCGCTCGGCTTATAAGGAATCTGCACTAGATAATTGGCCTAGCACTTACTTCTCTAGACTCCAAAAGTCGCTGCACAGATAGAATTATTGAGGTTATGTACGTTTCGCAAATACAGTTATGCACGTATATTTGTTAACTTTGCAACACTGCAAGTCAGTATCTTCAAGTGTTGTAGAACGCACAAGTCTTCAGCTTCAAAGAATTGTCAACAACAAAAGTTACTTTCTTCAATAGCTGCCCAAATTGTTGGCCCCAACTCGATAATTATCGGCGTGCAGCCCAGATATAGATCTTGTTTAGTTCCCGAAGATTATAAGAGCAGCGGACGCCCATCTACGGCATGCAGTTCCTCGCGCAGCATCCACAATTCAAGTTAACCTTATAAGTGCAGTGAATAAATATTTAGAAACAAATACATTTCCTAAGAAATAAGAAATATTTTATTTTTATGAATATTAAATGCCAATTTTCTAAGGAACGTGCCAAGAAAATGGCCGCAATCACGTTTGGCAATTCCAATTTTATTTATAATCATGGCGTAGAAGGCAGCTGTGTGTGCATGTGGGTGTGTGTGTAAATGACTTGCACTTTTTCAGCCTAATCTAGAGCACACACACACACACACACACACACACACACACACACACGCGCGCACAGATAGACAGTTATTGAGGAGCTGCTCTGATTGGTCGCGCGTCTGTTTGCCATTCACACAAAAACGCGATCAGCTGCCTGCAGGCTGCAGTTGCCTGTGATTTTCCAAAGAGAGAGAGAGAGAGAGAAGTTAAAAAGCAAGTGGCAATGTCAGTCGTATGTGCCGCAAGCAACACTTGCAACATGCCACCCGCTTTTGGCTGTAATCTGTGCTCGTAAACTTCGCGCTGGCATGCTGCCAACTTGGCTGGCCCATGGATATAGATATATTTGTTTATATACATTGTATATAGATAACTGAAAGCCTGAATGGCTACTCAATTTGCGTATCAATCGCAGGAAAGTGCCAGGGCGTTTATTGCATAGGGTATTTGGATGTCTGCTATTAATGGGAGTGCTCCGTCTCGGAGGAGGTGTCTGTGCTCGAGCCGCCCTCCAACTCCTGCTCCAGCTCGAGCGAGGGTGTCACGCTGGTCTCCTTGTGCGTCATTTCAATCGGTCTGGCAACTCTGGCAGCCTCCTCCTCCTCCTCCTCGGCGGCCGCGGCCTCGGCGCGCAGCACCTCCTGCAGGCCGCCATTCAACTCGACCATCAGCGAGCGAAAGTTGGCATCGGCGGGCCCATTGAACAGGGAGACGATCAGCAGCCGCTTGTCCAGCGGATTCGGCACGTCTAGCACGAAACGCCGAAACGCGGCGCCGTTCTAAAAGAGCGCACACTTTATATATATTAAGCTCTTTGGCAAGGGGGCAATACTCACGTCCTCGGGCCGGGGGGAGATGTGCGGCTCCGGTGCGACCGCGAGCTCGAATATGACGCGGCGTCTGCGCGGCTCACGAATTGGTTCGTAAAGCAGATTTCTGTCCGTATTTGTTGCGTGATCCATTGTGAAAAAGTTTGCCGGGTGAGGTGGGGGGTACAGGCTGTGAATGGCAGGCAGGCTGGCCAGTGTTGCACAACGTTTGCATAACTAACTGCACTTATAACACGATGTTGTGCAACACAGCTAGCCACGTGCTCGCTCTCTCTCTCTCTCTCTCTCTCTCTCTCTCTCCCGTTTCTGCTGCTGTCACCGCGTGTGCAACAACTTTAACAAAAAACAACGAAGGAAAACGTTTAAATTCCCGAGCCCCTGTGTGTGTGCGTAAATTTAGAAAATATGTTTTCTTGTCTTTTAATTAATAATCTCAAGGGAGTTTGCGGTCTGCTCCACACGCAGTGCCTGGAGTTCCAGGCCGACAAGGCTCTCAAGGATGAGCACTCGCATCTGTGTGAGTGTATCTGCGTGTGTGTGTGTGTGTGTATGTGTGTGCACATTGTGAACTTGTGGTAAACAATAGTCACATGTGCTTATATAAAGGCAACTCATGAGAAACCAATGCCAGATGCTGCTCCTCTGCAGCTGTTGGGAAGAGGGGGCCAGGGCGGGGTCTGCTCTCGTGCGAGTTGACAATGTGATTTACATTTAATTAAAATCGTATTTACTCGTTAGATAAACAAACAAAGAGAGCTGACACAGGCACGCCCCATTTGGCTGGGGCACCCTTCAATTCTATTCTTTATCTTTCTGCAGCTGCTGGCGGATTAAGCTCTAAAATTTATACATCCATCAGGTGAGGAGGAGGCGACGGCGACGGCGACGTTCGTCTTCGTCTTCGTCAGAGCTGCCTGTCACGTTGTCAGAAATGTGAAAGTACATAACAAAGCCATCGATCGCAGGCGTCGTTGGCCGTAAGTAAATGGGCATCAAATGGCGTTTCGGCTCAAAAAAACGTAAATTTAATTCAATTAACAAGGCGAAAACGCAATTTACACCCGGGCAACTTGTTGCACTCAATTCACGTATGTCATCAATAATTAACTAGCGTATGCCAGACGGAAAGGCCTGCCCGACTCGCAGCTGCCCTCTAGCCAGAGTCCTCCATTGCATTGCAGCTGGCTTCTCCTTTTTTGATATATGCCTTATTGATTAACTCGGGTGTTGTAAGTGCGATACTCATGAAATTTGCAAAGAATAAACATGGTAACGGGATATTTGTGAATCTCAGAGCCCAAGACTGTAGCTGTAACAGAATGTATTTCACAGTATTCTTAGGAACGGAGCGAGGTATTCAAAATGTAATATATTCTCGACCAGTGTGTACTATACAGACGACTACGTCTGAGAAATGCATAAAACTTCGCTTTTCGATAACGATTTTTATCGATTATCCAGAAAATATGCCGTTTGCATGCGATCTATATAGAAAGTCATATATTCTGCAACTCTGTATACTATACAAGCGTCTACATGCCAAATTTGTTTTTCCCAGAGCTTTTAAGCTTTGACATAAGCACGAAAGATCTCATTTCGTTATCGATATTTATCGATTCTCAAGACAGTATGTCCTTGGCATGCGAGCTAATAAAAAAGTGATGTATTCTCGATACCTTGATGCCAAATTTTGTGTTCCTTCTTGTTAGCTTTGAGAAGAGTACATAAGACTGCATTTCGATTACGATACCTATCGATTATCAAGAAAATATGACATATGCAAGCGAGGTAGTCAAAAAGTAAACTAATCTCGATTTGTGTATACTTTACGAGTGTCTACATGCCACACTTGGTGTTTCTAGCTCATGTAAGCTCTGCGACATGCTTTAGACACCGCATTTCGATAACGATTAACATCGATTTTTAAGAAAATATGCCGTTTGTAAACGAGTTCCTCAAAGAATTATGTATTCCCGACTTGTCAACACTATGCAAGTGTCTACATACCAAACGTAGTGTGCCTAGCTCTTGTAATCTCTCAGATATACTCAAGTGAGCGTATTTCGATAACGATATTTATCGATTTTCAATAAAAATGCCCCTTGCCTGCGTTTAGATGAAGCCCATACACCCTTTTTAACCATTTCAAAGGCGACCGTCAATTTCATGCTTGGAACTTAAGCTGCGTTCGACTTCCAGCTCCAACTCTTGCTGCTCACTTCTGCTTAGGACGGCTTCGAGCTGCTTGGCAGTTAAACTTTTGTTTATGCATGCGCATATCCCCAGAACAATAACAATTATGTAAAAAGTTATTTAAATTTTAGATTTGCATATCACCTCCATGTTCACCTCCATGTTCACTTTACAAGTCATTTCCTAAGCTCTTGACTTCTGTGTACTCACGGCAGCAGCTGCAAATAAGTTTTCAATCGAATTGTGGCTTGCCAATTGCCAGGCTCTGCTTAATTTAAAGCCCTGACTATTGGCCTCTTAATCAGCATTAAGTATACTAGAAGTATTATTTAATTGGGCATAACTCGATTTCAATTCGATTCAAAGCTTTAACTTTTCTAACTCCTCCCTGTTCACTTTCTCAACTTTGCCAATAAGCCTTGAGGTTTATTCCTATAGCCTATACTAACTTGTAAAAGAGATTAACAATTTTGTCATACACTATGTAACGCATAGAAGAAGACATCTCCGAACACATAAAGTATATTTATTCTTGATCCGCATCAATAGCAGAGTCGAGGAGGGTATAAAAACTTCGGCTTGCCGTGGATATCCTTACTTGCTCTTCAATTTCTTTCTACCTAGTTTTCAGCTGTCGTGACGCACCTGGAATTCTCTAGCTGCTACCTTTGGCAATTGTGGGACATTTGTCAAGTGCTCTAGCAGATGATTGACGAGCACATCCAAAACATATAATATGTATGTATATAATTATATGTGTTGGCTGTGTTCCTCAGTCGTCTACTCAGCTCTCCTCAGCTCCAGCTTTCCGGCGGAAATACCATAGTTTTTTTCAAAAATCCAAAAGATTGGCCGATTAATTGTGATCGCGTCTATAACATATAATTATATTCGCTTTATATGCAGTAGATGTAATCGCAATTTGTCTGTTGTGGCTCACATCCATGGTCAGTTTTGGGCTCAAGCCGGAAAACGTAAGTGTGTATACATATATTATAAACTTTTATGCAGAGGCAGCCGTCAGCTGTTCACCTCCATGTTCACTTTGAAATCAATTTCTTTCAGCTTTTGCTTGGCATTGCGCGCATGTCCAAGACATATAATTTATATTTGAACTTATATGTTTTAGACGTGTTCAGGATTAGTCTCTCGCTAGTCCACCTCCATGTTCACTTTAACGAAAGTCCCGTAACTGAAAGAGACGCAGATTAATTGTGAGCACAGCTAAACATAAAATTCTCATGCAAGTTTTCTTTTGATTCGTCCTGTCCTCCCCTCGCTGTGCACCTCCATGTGCACTTTAATTTGCATTGTTCTCTTTATACCTACAAATAATGGCAGCTGCATTGTGATCGCGTCTAAGACATATAATTTATACTTGACTTCTTCGATTCGATCGCACCTCCATGGTCCGATTAGGCTCACCTCCATGTTCAGTTGTGATCTGTGCCAAATATTGGCAGCTGAATCGTGGACACTTCTAAAATATATATTTTTTGATAATTGTACTTATATATTTTAGCCGTGTTCCAGGATTCGGCTGCTGTGCTCTACCCGCCGCCACGTTCACTTTAATGCTCAGCCAGCTTTCAGCGTGGGTAATTTTGGACTGTTGGCTGCTGTTCACCTCCATGTTCAGTTGGCCCTGTACATGGCAGCACATTTCCGGCGTTTTTCAATGCTAATTTGCGTTGGCAACTCGTGTGATTTTGTGCATTTGTGCAGCTGACGGAAACGGAAATGGCAACATGCAATGCAGCTCTGCGGCCAATAAAATCCTCAAAATTGCTGAGTAAGTTACAAAATGTTTTTGCACATATTTCAAGTCTGTCGTCCCTTCCGTTTGCCCCCCTCCCCTCCCGGTCTCACTGTTCCTCTGTCCCTCTGTCTGTCTGTCCCTCTGTCTGTCTGTCTGTCTGTTTGTTGTGCAAGTGTCACTTCACATTTGCTGCCTGCCACATTTAAAGGCAAATCTCGTGTTTCATCTCGTCCCAATACCCTGGCAGAGTGTACTATGGCCTTGTCGAGAAATATGCAGCGCTTAGAACACATATCGATTCTGAGATGCGGTTATTAAGGCGTAACTCGAGAATTAGAAGAGCTAGACACACCAAACTTGGTGTGTAAGTGCTTGACTAACGTAGTTAGATTAATAATACATCATTTTCTGGATACCTGCCCCCAATTGCCCCAGAATTGGAAGATAGTTCACTGAGTAAGTTCGAGCTTTGCGCTTTGGTATGTGACCGTATTTAAATGCCATATTTAAGCGCCACAAATTTCATAAATATCGGACTATATACAGCAAAGTTAATCAAGAATGCAATGCCCCACATCGTAGGTAGGGAAGGGAAGAGGAAGCACAGCCGCTTGCAGGGTATCTTCTAGTCGAGCACTTGCGAAACGCTGCTGTTGTTTTAATCGATACACTTTGTGCTCTTAACTGGAAGAGTTTCTCGTCTTTGTCTGCGCCTTGCTCCAGCTAAGGCCTCCCTTTTGGGCTTGTAAAACAATGACAAGGACAAATTTGTGCGCCTGGCAAACAGACAGAACGGACAGCCCAATCGGGACTGGACGGGGGCTGTGGGCTTGGCTTAAGTGTCAATAGAAATATAAATCAATGCTGGCAGCCCAAAGGTAAGCTAACCAAGTAGTTGGTGTAGCTAGATGCTGTGGATGCGTGTGTGACCAGGTTTTATTTTCGTCCAGGCAATCAATTTTAACAAGCGCCCAATTTTGCTGTCTGGCAACGCTGGCAACGCTGGCCGCTGGCCCCTCACTTAACATGCGAGCACATAAATTTACCAGCTAGTTTCTAATTTCTGCATGTCAAATGCTCACTAATTGCTGCTTTCAGGCGATTATTGATACCATCTATAGAGAGAGAGAGAGAGATAGAGAGAGGGAGAGCGGGAGCGGAAAGATTGCAGAGATTCGTGAAGTTTTTGCAGCATTTCGCATTTAAATTGCAATTTGGTCGGCACACACACAAAGCTTAACCTGCGCCTGTTGCCCCTGACAGCCAACGTGTGTTTCTCGCTGTAATTACAGAGAAAATTGCGGGCCGCGTGCAAAAAGTTTACAGACATTTTTTTAGCCCTCCGCATATAGAAAAGTATTTACTGCAGTCGCCGCCTTTGTTTTTGCCCAGCAGCAGTTGTTCAATTTAATGTAACTGGGAAGTAACTTAAATAAAGAAATGAGAAAAAAAAATGTATGCATAGTGTTTTTGAAGAGTTAGCTGGGGAAAAACAAAAACTCGCGAGTCTGCGGTCGCCTCGTGGGCGGGCATCAGGAAATTAACGCCAGACTTTAAGTTGCTTTGAAGTAGCCTGAAAAAAGCAAAACAACATTGCTTTGGTGGGGAGTGCTCGACTAGAAGATGCCCTGAATACACACGATTGTACTTCATCTTTAATTTGCCCCGAAATCTTGATTATCTTCCTTGTGTAGAGTCCAATACTTGTGAAATTTTCAGAGCATAAGATGTGTGTACATACCCAAGCTCAAAGTTCTACCTAATATAGTGAGTTCTTTCCGTTTTTTGGTTGATTGGCCAAAAAAGAATCCAGGGAAAGAAATATTATTAATCTGTGAATAGTATTCCAGTAGCTATAGATCAAGTTTGACGTGTCCAGCTCTTATAATTCTCGAGCTATGCTTGAATAGCCCAGTCTCAAAATATGATAAGCTTCTTAGGAGTGCGGCATATGAGTATCTATATCTCAAATTTCTAGTCGCTAGCTCTTGTAGTTTCCGAGTGACGAAACAGGCTAGAAAGTCGTTTCAAAGTACAAGTACTCAATGTGTATGGAGATGCGTTCTTCTGACCATTTGCAAGAGTTTTAAGCCCTTTTAAATATTGTTAAGCGTACAGGGTATTAGAAGAAAAATGTCTGCAAATCTCGCATATCAAAGAGTTTGAAGGATTAGCCAGGTAGACCGCTGTGCAGTCCAATATCAGAACTCGAGTTGGGGTCCAGCCCAAGCCCAAGTCCAGACTTCGCTAAATGTTCGAAACTTTTCTTATATATATTTCTGAGCCTCATCTTTAACTTTTGGGCTATTCAAACAAGTTTCTGTTCATCCATTCGGGCCGAGAAGTTGTGCTCGCCCTGGCAACATAATCTACATCTCCAGCAGAGCTCAGCTCAATCTGCTTTTATGCTCACCTCTATGGTCAGCTTAACTTGTCATGTGTATTAACCCAAAGCTTGGATTAAAAGCTGAGTCACTTTAACGCTCGCTAAAGCTAGCATAGATAGCTCAAGGCCAAACAACTCTTGAGCCGGAGCAACTGCTCAACTTCATGCTCAGTTTTAGAGACTGGACAGCTCTGTCCAGAGCTGTCCTCATTTTCTTGCAGCCTGGCTGGCAACCCTGGCCAGTCTCCGATTCGTATTCTCGCAGCGAGCTAGTAGTCCTGGACAAGTTTGGAACTGATTTTGTGTCAGGGCGGCTGTAGTTGAGTTTATTTTGACACGATTGCGTGAGCTGGCGAGAGAAGGAAAAATATTGTGTAAAAGCTCGGAAGTAATTTTGTCGAAAAAAGCAAAGAAATGGAATCGTTGGGCAACAATCGCTATCAGCTGCTCTTCATCGACGACGAGGCCAGCGACCTGTGCCTCGGCCAAAAGAAGCTGCAGGAGACCGGCGGACAGCCGAAGCACAAGCGCAGCAAGCTCCCAGCCGGCGACAAGGCCAAGGCCCTCATCCTCAACAAAAAGCCCCTCCAGCACAAGCTGCTCATCTCGAAGAGCAACGGCAACGACCACGGCAAGGGCGATTGCCTCAAGTCCGATCGCATCAAGATAGCCAATGCCACCTTTATGGCCAACAATGGCCTCAACAAGACCGACCTGAAGAAGACTAACATGGAGCAGCAGCTGCAGCAGCAGCAGCAGCAGCAGCAGCAGCAGCAGCAGCAACAGCAGCAGCAACAGCAGCAGCAGCAACAGCAGCAGCAGCAGCGCGAACAGCTGCAGTTCCAGCAGCAACAGTTGCAGTTCCAACTGCAGCAGCAGCAGCTGCAGCAACAGCTGCAGCAGCAGCTGGAGCCGCCGCAGCCGCAGCAGCGCCATTATCGAGAGCGGACCGTCTCCAGCCGCATCATTAGCAACAGCAACAAGGGCGGCGGCAGCGGCAGCGGCGGCGGGGGCAGCGGCGGCGGCGGCTATGGCTATGGCAGGCTATACAAAAGCAAATTCGATCGTCATTCGGGCTCGGACAAGACGGGCATCAAAGCGGTGGTCAAGCGGAATGGGGGCGGCGCCCACAACTGGGGTTCGGTGATCAAGGACATCGAGGAGCAGAGTATCGCCATGAAGAATCCCGTGCAGTCCGACAAGGACGATTCGTTCAACGAGCTGCAGCAGCTACAGCAGCAACAGCGCCAACAGCAACAGCAGCAGCAGCAGCAGCAGCAGCCGCCGCAGCAGCAACAGCAGCTGCTGCAGCTGCAGCAACAGCAGGGCGGCGAGAACGTGATCGAGGAGGACGACACCAAGTACATAACCGTCGAGGAGTGGCGCGCCATGCGCGTGGAGCGGGCCAAGCCCATTTACAACATACGCAAGGCCGGCGAGGGCGAGGTGAATAAACCGGACTGGAAAAAGATGATCGTGTTGCCCAAGAAGAAGCCATCGAAGACTGACAACGATTCGGGCCTGGAATACGATGCGTCCATGTATCCGCAGCGCGTCGGCCGGCTGCAGCGCATCATGGATATTGAGTTCAAGTTCAAGGACGATCGTCGTCGCAGCGGCTACCTCAGCGGCTGGGCGGGGGGACGTCCGCTGAACAAATCCGAGGCGGAGAGCGTGTCCGATCCCATCAATATGAACGATGAAATTGAGTTTCCAACACTTGGCTAAGGCCCAGCCGCGGCCCAGCTAGCAATCTATCTGCATACTTAGCCAATTACTCAATCAATCACTCAATTAATTAATCAATCACTATCAAGCACTCGAATCAATCAAGCCATCAATCAACTAATCTAGTTAACAATCAATTGTTGACGCAGCCAGGCATTCAAACAACTAGTCAATCAATTAGTCAATCAATCAATCAATCAATCAAGTAATCAATCAACCAATCAACAGACACACACACAACAAGCCACATCAATTTATTACTTACTAGTTCTTCAACAAGAAAGAAAGAAACCAAAAAAAAAATTGTTTAGAGTTGTAAAATTTTAATGGAATTATTATTTTTATGTATTTCGAATGCGATTTCAAGAACTATTAAATGTATAAACACTTAACTGAACATGGCCTGTGATCGGTTTTCATAGGGTATCAGCGATTTTGTCGGGTTTATTATGATAACTGGAAGATCCTTCGGGCAACTTTTATGGCTATATGCTAGATACGATAGACCTCTATCTGAGAAGGGTTTTCGGCGAATGTATATAAGGTTAAGGAACTAACAGAAGGAGGTCCCATAAGGGACATCTGAGTCGACCCTAGGTCCATCCGAGTAAGCGCTTGGATCTCGGAAACAACTTAAGCTAGAGACTTGAAACCTTAAATATATATTCTCGAGTACCATGCGGAAAAAAGGTATATCATTTGTTTGATATCTCCTTTAGTTTTTTAAAAATCGATAAATATCGATTTTGAGACATGGCTTTTCAGGCATAGCTCGAGAATTATAAAAGTTAGAGAGCTCAAACTTACTTGAAGGGCAAATAGAAAATCTTTCAATTTTTGAATATCTGTCCCTGATGACCCCCCAGGATTGTGAAAAGCTCATTTGCCAAGTTAGAACCTTGCGCTGAAAATCGAATAAAGATCGGACCACAGAGGCCGAAGTTCATTCAGAATGTTTGTTAGAGCAGCTTGTTGCTGGGTTCAGACTATCTCCAGCGCAGCCACTCCCGTCTCGAGCATAGCTACAGGGTATTTACCAATAGGAAACTTCACAGTCGACAAATCTCAAATGGATTATCCAAGAGTCCAGCTTGGACTTGAGGCAAGGCGTAGATCTCGCTCTTATGCAATAAATTGGATATCTTTTGAGCTGCGTTTTAATTAAAAGTCATAAAGCAGTTCCAGCTGTCCTTCAGGGCTTAATATTGTGTTTTTGAATCGAACGCAATTCGATTAGCCGAGCTAATTTGCTTATGCAATTGCCTGGCGCCCTCCTGGCCGGGGCTGGGCTTCTGCTCCTGCCATAAATTGGCTTCTTATGCCATCATGGGTCGCCTCTCTCCGCACCGCACCGCCGGCTGTCAACTTTAACTGCAACTTGTAAAAATTAGTTGCTGCTGCAGTTGCTGCTGCTGCTGCTGCGTTTCATATTTTTCATAATTAAAGTGCAAATAAAAACTAGCAGGCAAACAAACAATTGCAATTAAATGTGTGTGTTGGTTTTTTTTTTTTTCTACTTCTCTGTCCTGTTGTTGTTATTGTTGCAGTTGTTGACGTTAGAGCGTTTCTCTTGCGAATACCCTGTAGCTGTTTCAGCTGCAGCATACTAGCTGCAAGACTCAATCGAATCAGTTTGAAAGCGCATTTGGCCCACACGAAGAATAAGTTCAAAGCCCATCTGATCGAAATTTACCTTGTGCCAATTGTTGAACCTTGAACCAGCATTGGCAGTGGATTCCGAAATCGCTGAAAGATATTTTCATTGAGCTTCTTGGCTTTCAAAATGAGTAAGAAGCCGACTGAACTGCAGTTAAAACTCCGCCGAGGACAACCTTTAACCTCTATTTGGTACCCGACGTGGGCTTAAGCCGGAATCCTCGCCCGACTTATCTCTGACTAATTCACGCACACAGATTTTGTGGAAATGCCAAAAAGCGTGAAATGTGTCCAGAATTAATTTTCACAAATAGTTGTGAAAATGGGTTTGAGCATGATCGAAGGGTAAGCAATAAAGTTTCACTTTCCACCTATTTTCCGCTGTTGCGGGTGGAAGTTGCCCAAATTCCGTTCTAGTGTGCTTTCGGTTAACTATAATCCGCTGTCTAGCTCTTGTTGTCAGCCAATCAATCAATCTAAACAGTTACATAGAGATTATCACAGCCTGGTTGCACGGACGAAGCCCTAAGACGAGCCACTGCGAAGCAAGTCGGCAGCCCTGGCTTGTGTCCAATGCTGGCTGCAGGGCATTGGCTAGTCGAGCATACCCCATAGCCTGGATCAAATGCTGCTGTTTGCTTTGCTGGCTTTTTTTTTTCTAGCCGTAGCAGCTCGCGGGCTCATAATTCACTTTTTATTATCTCATATTTTATGGCAGCGCATGAAGCGCACTATAGTCGAAGGGGGTTTGCTGAAGGGGGGTGGCGGGTGAGGGGTAAGGGTGTATATATAGTTGGCTGTTAGCTTGTAAGTGTTATGCACACACACACATACACACGCACAGACACACACACACACACGCACACACACACACACTCGTTTGCATCGTTTAATTCATTTAGTTTTTGCTTTTCAGCGCTTTATTTGCTTAATCGCTGTGTTTACGCATGTCTGTGCCTGTGTGTGTGTGTGTGTGTGTGTGCGTGGGTGTGTGTGTGTGTGTGTGTTTGTGTTTCTGTTTGTCGATTATGTACTTAAACACACACACACACACAAGCACACGCTTGACTGCATTTCGCAATTACTTCAACAGCCAAACAACAATAACAACAAGAGG
Source organism: Drosophila littoralis (assembly GCA_018903485.1). Lineage (NCBI taxonomy): Eukaryota > Metazoa > Arthropoda > Insecta > Diptera > Drosophilidae > Drosophila > Drosophila littoralis. Next base: position 3,256,165 of record JAEIGF010000591.1, read on the forward strand.
AAGCAGCACAAATTAATCAAAATATAAAACAATTCAAACAGCTGCAATATCAGCTACGGCCACGCCCCCTGCTGCCGCCCACTTAAGCTGTGTTTGACAGCATTTTGCATTTGCCAGCATATGCTTAACACACACATCCACACACACATGCACACACAAGCACGCAGAGTTTGCGTTTAGCTAAATGTAAATATTTTAGCGAAGCAGCAGCAGCTGCTGCCGCTGCCTCAGTTGCCGTCGGCGTCGCTGTCGCGGTCAGCGTCTCAGCTCTCGGTGCTGGCAACATGAATTCATTAGACGTTACACACACCCCAGCACACACACACACACACACACACACACACACTTAAGCACAGCTTCATTTCAGCATTTATGTGAAATTATTTTCGATTATTCTGCGTGGGTCTCCGTCTCCGCGCCCAGAAAAGTATGCTGTGATTTTTGGCACACACACACACACACACATACACATACGCTCACACACACATGCATAAATCAATATATGTAACTCATGCGATCATAAAAATGTGCATAAAAAAGCAGCTCGTCGAGTGTAAGAGATTTATGGTATATGTTAATGCAAGACACACAAAGACGCCCACGGCCCCCCCCTCACCACACCCCTCTCCGCCATCAGGTTGCCCCTCCCTCCACCTCTCACGCCGAGCACAGCTTTTGAGAATTCGCTGTTCAACTCAATTTCACAAAAATGTTAAGAAAACTGTTTCAAAATACGATTTATGCCATCATCAGAATACATAAATGCCAAAATGAAATTTCCTCAAATTGATATCAGAGGAAAATTTGCTCGCAAAAATGAATAAACGAGTGGATTACCGGCTAAAGATGAAAGGTATAGGGTATTATCTAAAGCAATCCGTGTCATATATGTATACATGCCGGCTAATATGTTTTGGCATCTGTTCTGTGAACGGCAGCATTACTTGTCCTGCTCGAAAGTAATATCTATATCCTATATTCTATGGCCCATATCCCATATCTAATATATCTTATAACCTTTATCCTGTTTTCAACATATCCCACAAATCCCACATATTTCACACATTGCACATATTCCACATATACCACATATCTCCCATATCCCACTCATCTCACATGTCCCACATATCCCCCAAATCCTATATATCCCACATATCCCTTATATACCTTTTGTCCCAAATAACCCAGATATCCCACATATATAAAATATCTCACATATCCCACATATCCCATTTATCTCACATATCCCATGCATCTCACATTTCTCACATATCCTTTATATACCACATATAGCAAATATCCCACATATTTCACATATCCCGTACATTCCACATATCCTACATATCTCACATATCCCACATATCCCACATATATCACATACAGCAAATATCACATATCCCACATATTTCATATCCCAATTCCAATATATCCTATATCTGTTTTCCACTCATCCTGCATATTCCACATATCTCATATATACCACTAATCCCATATCCCATAGCCCATATGTCCTATAATCTGTATCTGTATTTGTCTCTGTATTTCTATTCGTTCTGTATTCGTATCTGTATCAATGTCTTTCGATAAGGACAGGGTATATGGTAGTCGAATTGAGTGCACAACTTTCTGGCTGGCTGTGCTTATTGTTATTCGGATTCGTTTTTCTATGCGACTCACTCCTTAATCTGGTAATTGTTACAGTCTCGGCCATAAAAATAAAAACTTTTTCCTGCTGTTTCTTATTTTAATTTTTATTGACTTGTTGTTTTCTACACTTTTTTCTCGTATTTTCTTATTCGCTGGGCCTCCTTCTACGGCTTTTTGTTATTTTCTTTTATTGCTAACGCGTATTCGATATGCTTCGCTCTCTCTCTCTCTCTCTCTCTCTCTCTCTCTCTCTCTCTCTCTCTCTATGTGTGTGTGTCTCTTTCTGTTTGTGTGTGTGTGCTGCTTCTTGTTGTTTGCTGGCTGCCTCGTTATTTGATTTCGTTTCTCGATTTGCCATTTTGAATTCACTTCATTGAATTGTTAATTTTATAGCCACACACACACTCACACACACTCACACACACGCACACACACGCACACACATTCGCTTGTTGTTCTTTCCTTTATTGTCATTGCAAGTCGTCTATGGCCTGCGTGTTATTTTAGGTTATTACAGACCACGCCCTTTCCGCCCGCCTCCTTACCACACCTCAGATCATTTGCAGCCTCCTGCAGCTGCTCTCGCCCCTCGCTTGGCTGGAGCTTGTTTATCATTTGGGCATATTACATTTTATTGCCCACTGTATTACATGCGAGCCGAGCATCAGGCTGCGTTTGCGGCAATATGCGTCCAATATGTTTGATTACGTGGCACAAACGTTCGCTGCGAGGGTTGCCCCAACAGTTGTCGGGTAGAGACCTAAGACGTGGTGCATTAAAGCCAACTTCATTAAGCAGTCAAGCATGGGAAATCAATGTGAAGAACAAAATGCTTCCTTTGAGGGAGACCCAGCCCCAAAGGCATAAACAAATTGGATGCCAAGCATTCAATGTATTTGAACAAATATTTTAGAGTCCCTTTTTTGGCTGGAGCTCAGATTTTAAGCACTTCTCTTATATGAACATTAAATAATAATAAAACAAAAATTAAATGATGACAGAAGCGAAAAACTGGGCTCAAAGATGTGACAAGCCAGGTAAACGTAAAGAACGTAAAAGCAGGAAGCTGGTTCGAATCGCGAATCGCACCATCGATAGGACACATAGGCAAGTAAGGCCTTGACGACTGATCTATTGATTCTTCTCGAGCATATTCACAATATATATTGTTATAGATTGGCCTTTGAGAGAGAGAGAGGGAGAGGGAGAGAGATTGAAATGCTTTGAGCTGCTCTCGCGAATTGGTGCAAATGAATATGTGACAGGTCTAAGTTTAATATTTGATTACAAAATGTTGTTTATGCATTAATTTTGAATTTTTAAATTATGAATATTAAACTTTGGTTGCACATCAGAATTATGTATGCACGTACGTGTGTGTGTGTGTGCGTGTGTGTGTGTGTGTGTGTGTGTGTGTGTGAGTCTTTCCTGGAGAGGCTGTTAGCTTGCGGATAGAGGATATTGCTGGCTGCTTGCTGAGCTCGCGTTACGCTCCTTTGGCTCCCTGTGCGCCTTGTTCCTGCTGTGTTTTTTTTTTGGGTCCTTGTGCAGCGCAAAAAATTTGCATTTCATGCAGTAAATTCAATATTATCCTTTATGAGTTCGCTGCTTGTGTGTGCTTGTGTGTGTGTGTCCTTTTTATGTGCTGCTCGAGCCACTGCGTGGCATATCATGTGCACATTTGTGCCTTGGCATATCCGAGCGAAGCCAAGCGAAGCCGCCTTCCAAGAAACACACAGCACATGCAGGAGCAGGAGCTGAATGGGGAGCTGTACGGGGAAGGGGGGGCGTGGCAGCAGCAGCAGCAGCAGCAGCCGTCGCGACTGTCATTTGGCTGATAGACAAGGCTGACTTCCTGCTTTGCCTGCCTGCCTGCCTGCCTGGCTGCCTGGCTGGCTGCCTGGCTGGCTGACTGCTCTTCTGGCTGGCAAAAACATAAACGAAATATCCTTTGGCTGGTGCCGCGACTCGTCCTGTTCCTGTTCCTGTGCTTGTGCTTGTGCTTGTGGCCCTCGGCTGTGGGCGCCAGTCGAAATGGCTTCAAGTGCTTTTGCTGATTTCGGAAATTGGTTTGCATTAGAAATCACTTAAGCGCATAAAGTGCTGTGAGTTATTGCCGCAGGATGTGACCAGGACACTCGTCCTGCACCCAAGCCAGCAACAACAGCTTGTCAAGCGTTGCCCGCAAATTAATTAAAATGAAATTTTTGCGCTTCTTCGACTGTCAGTCGCCGTGTCGCCGTCTCGCCCTCTGCTCCTTGGACACCTGAACACCTGAACACCCGAACACCTATGCTCGCAGGCCAGCTGTTTGCTCTGCGTCGATTCTCAATGTGCCCCGTTCCGATATCGGTAATTAAGACATTTTCGGCTCGTCAACATTAAAGGAAACAAGCGTTCCAGTTGGCCGTGCTCGACTAGCAGCTACCCTGCACCCTGCTTCAATCACATTCAAGCCACAGGAATAAATCCATAAAGAATGGATTCGCAGATGCTGCCTTCTGCCTGTTGCATACATTTGCACAGAATCACGTTGGCTAACAGAAAGATGGAGGGGAGGTGTCGGAGAGGGGCTAGAGAGGCGTTGCAAGCCACAGCTGGAAGCTCTTAGCTACATTTTGCCCAGACAAACAGTCCACACAATGCAACAAGCTCGGCTGCTGAGGCGCAGTTTTTCGCACTCACGAACTCTTTTGGCCTCCTTCTCAGCAGACTGCTTTTTGGCTTCCCATTAATCTCCTTAGTGGTATTTTTCCGCGCTCTCTCTCTCTCTCTCTCTCTCTCTCATTTACTCCTCAATAGTCTCGCTTTGAAAGCCTTGTCTTGTCTCACTTCTCATTTCTTCCTTCTACTTGGTCTACTTTCTCGCCTTTAGTGTTTAGTCGCAGGTTTCTCAAGCCCCTAGGCAAGGCTTTCCTCTCTTTCTCCCTTTCTGATGCAGTCACCCATCATTTTCTTCTGCTCTCTCTTAAATCTTCCCTTACTCTGTCTCACGGTATTTCTTCCGGTCTGTATTGCTCTATCCGAGTCGCGGTATCGATATCCTTTGTTCCCTTCGCACCTTCTTAGTTCCCTATTCGGTCTGGTTTTTAATTTTGAATTCTCATTTCAGTTCTGATACATATTACACTGCCTCCTGCGGTGCTCTCCGCCCTCCTGTCATGTCGTCCTTGGGCACGTTCACGTTCTCGTTCCTTTCGCTGTGTGCTAATTTTCTTCATTAAACAGCTCGGCATTTAAGGACAACATAGCGCTAAATTGTTTCTCGGCGTAGCCAGGCAACAGCATCGGCAAAAAAACAACAACAGCAACAACAACAAATGCAGCTCACAACAATTATGTCAGGCATGCCGAAGTCTGGACCCGGCACGTGGATGACATTGTAAGCATCTAAAGCTTATTTTACCCAGCACGGAGTCTTAAAGCTCACATTGCAATTAATGCTGCTCCACGTGGAAATTGAGATTGCAACATGCAATTAATTATAGCCGTAGTCGAAGGAGAAATGAGAACAGCGAAAGAAAAATCAAGCTTGGTTTTCACCTTTAGAGCGAATGTAAGGAATAACAAAAAAGGGTGCAAATTAAGCTCGCAGTTTCGAGTGATCTTTAAAGATTTATAAAAGAAGAGAATCAAGAAGCGAAACGAAGTTTAAATAAAGCTTTTAGCTTTAAATGCACTTTAAGTTTTGTACTAAGGGAATAAGACAGCAAAAGGAGACTTAAAGTTAGCTTAAAGCTTTGGTTGAGCTTTCAGGTTAGAACAAAGGAGAAGCAGGAAGAAAAGGCACCTTTAAGCTTTAAGTGAGCTTTAAGCAAAAAAAAAAAGGATAAGGAAGCAAAAGAAAGTTTTTGTAAACAAGGAGACTGATAAAGTAAAAGGAAGTTCAAGTTAACATTTAAGTTTTGAGTAAGCTTTAATTTTTGGTAAAGAAGAGAATTATTGGGAAGCTAAGGAAAGTTAACGTTAAGCTTTCAGCTTGAGGTGCATATGCATATGTGTTACATATCTATTCGTATTTCTATAAATATATATTTGCAACAACGTACTTACCTGAAAATTGGCACGCACGATTATTTGATCGTCATCTATCAGAAGGCGGGAGAGGAGTTCTTATAGTAACACTTCACTAAAATAGTTGAAAAAAAGAAATAATGTTTATTAGCTTCAAAACGCAGATTGATTGCTAAGCTTTACGTTAACTAGTGAGAATCACGTAGAAGAGCAATATTTATAAATACGTTTATTCGTAATTTTTAGCTCAGCTCAACATACACACATGCAAACATGTATGCATTCAAGTACAAACAAGCAAACACGCATGCATGCGATTGTAATAATTGTTGCGTATAATGAGACTTAGTTTACATTTATAATACGTACCAGTTTTCACAATTGCCAAAGCAATTAGTTAAGATTGATGCCGCCTCCTCCTTTACTTAAACTGTCGCCTCCTCTTTAGTTGCCATCTCCTCCAATATTAAAACCGCCGCCTCGCATATTAAAGACGCCGCCCTCCCTTATTGTTAAAGCCGCAGTTTCCTCTTTAGTTGAAGCCGCTTCCTCCAATATTAGCTATGAATTATTAAGCCGCCTCCTCCTTTGCTCAAGCTGCCGCCTCCTCCAATAATAAGACCGCAGCTTCCTCTTAAGCTGAAGCTGCCTCCTCCAAGACTACTTGCAGTGAAG